>JAQMCX010000014.1:1105196-1116447 GCA_029814765.1 Acanthurus leucopareius
AAGACATTTTCAACACGCTGACGTCAGACGCCAACAAACCAATCAGAGTAAAGTACAGAGACACACAACCTACGTACATGATGACGATATGACGAAGGTTTGTCACGTAAAGTCCGGTAGTTCGTATGAATAATTACAGTGTGAAACTGAAACCAACTGAACCAAATGTAAACAACGTGACAAAAACACGAACCTTCGTACGGACTTTCCGGTGTTTAGGTGTTAGCTTGCAGGCTTCGCTGTCTGCATGAGAAAGTCTCTTTATAATGAAAAGTAATCGATGCTGAATATTGAAGCATGTTTGTCACAGCACGTCAAAGACTCAGCATGAAAATTACGTATTAAAAGATAAATTAAAACGAAAAAAACAGAGTCAGACAGCAGCTCATCATGAGAGCAGCCGAAGATTAAAACGGAGATGATCTAACTGGACTCGGTGACCGAAACAAGTCTGAGATCAGAAACCAGAGTCACTCTGCTTCTGTCCGTCTGTTCGACCCTCCTCTTCGCCTCCGTCTGTCTTACAGGCGAGGTGTGAACGTTCACCCTCTCCTCTCACTCCTCCGTTAAATCAGCCTCTCTCTGATGGCCGGCTAATGAAGGAGAGGAGAGGAAGAGGAGGGAGAGGGAGGCGGAGTGAGCGCTGGAGGCTCGCCCGAGGCTGCCGGGGAGAGACCGGCAGATTAAAGGAGTTTTATTCTCTTTTAAAGCCTCTCCACCTCTCTGTTTGCTCTCCTCTTCCTCCATCACTCTCTCTTTCTCTTTTTCAATGTCACACTTTTGTCGTTGTCTTTCCCTCCGTGTGAATATCTCTACCTTTCTTTTTTTTATACACCTCTTCTTCTCTTCTTTTTAGGTTTATTCATTAAATATCTCTCCTTCATCCTTAATCCACCTCTCAGATTACCTTCATCCCTGTGTGTGTGTGTGTGTGTGTGTGTGTGTGTGTTCGTGTGTGATTAACAAACAGGTCACTTCCATCATAGAAACTGTGTTGACGTCCTTCCTGTCCGTCAGATGGAGGATGAGGACCTTCTCATGTATCTGTATCAGTGAGCTGAGCTGCTCTGGCGCCCTCTGCTGGCTCACTGCTGAACAGCTCAGAGTCATTTGGACCAAATTCATCCAGATATTTGAGTCACAGGAGTTAAATTTGACTCCATGCAGAGTCTCCCTGTGTGGATCTAGTGAAGTTTAGGTTATAAGGTGTCATGTTGGAGTGTTTGTGAAGCTCATTAAATGTTTTACATAATTTTAAAGTCATTTTTTGTGTAAAAAACATCTTAAACCGTTGTGAATCATCTGAAATGTGATTCTGACTTCTTTAAAAGCTCAGAGCTGCTCAGAAGCTTGAAAGCCTCCTGATTAAACTGCTTGTTCTCAGCCTTGCTAACTCGGTTAGCTTTACTTTAACTGTACCCACTGACTCTGAGGTAATCAGAGCGAATGGATTAGCTTATCAGTACTGATGCTCCCTCAGTTATCCTCATTGATCATGTGATCGGGGTCTTCAGGTCCCTCAGGAGTCTCCTGAAGTGATTCAGCCGTCTGGTTTCTGCTGATTCTGTTCGTGTTGTTTATCTTAATAAAAGCATTTTCTCAGGACTGTGATCATTAACTCACATGTGACAGAATGAATTTCTACAGTTTTTATTCTGCAGATTTATTTTGGTTTGTGTGGATTCATTAAAGGCAGACTCGGTCCGGAGAGACGTTCTCTGCTAAAACGCCTGCAGGCTTGAATCCGCCGAGCTTTCACTTCTCTGCTCTTCTCTCTCTCTCTTTTATATCACGTTGCATTTGAATGTCTCTCGACCGTCTCCCTCCCAAACATCCTGTCTGTCTCTTCCTCTTTCCTGTCGTCTTCTCTCTCTCTCTCTCTCTCTCTGTGTCCAGATGTCTCTCCTCCCTCCTTTCCTCCACGTTTTGCTCTAAACTCACTGTATTATATCTTTATTGTTGCTCCTGATGTTTTCTGTCCTCGCCTCTTCTTCTTCTGCTCGTTTCCTGCGACGGTTTCCCTCGTGTCCTCCTCTGACTCCTCTCCTCCTGAGAACCGGAGGAAAACTCTCCTCCTCATCCTTCTGTCTAATCCCTGATCTTTCCTTGAGAAAAGATGGGTATTTTCTCTCTCCGTAATTTCCCCTTTTCTCATCCCTGCTGCCTCTTTTTCCTTTGTTTCCCATAAAAGACGAGTGAAACATCTCTCTCCTCACCTGTCTCTCCTTGAGGAAACGAGCATTTTGTCCTCTGTTCTTTCTTTTCTCTGTCTGCAAATCACTTCTTCCCGTCTCTCTCCCTTTCTTTGAGGAAAGACAAATCTCTCTCTTCATCCCTTGTGCCAACTTATTTCTGTTTTTCCCTCCTTTCTCTGCCTGCAAATCACTCCTCTGTGTTCCCTCCCTTCCTTTGTGAGAAGACGAGTCCTCCGTCTCTCCGTCTCTCTGTTCTCCGGGTGGAAACGAGGACAGATTGACTTTGAGATCTGACCCGAGCTAAGACGGCTGTCAGCAGGTAATGATAGAGACTTAGAGAGCGACGCCTCTTCACAGAGAGGGATCACGCCTCGTCCTCCACTTAAAAAGAAGCCTTTTAAAATTTAGATCCCTGTTGAGAGAACAGGCTATCCCTCTAAAATACACCTTGATCGATTCCCTAACTATCCGACTCCTGCAGCAGCGGGAGGACCGAGAGCAGACGTGGAAATAAATCCCAGAGAAAAATCAGAGCCTGAGAGCTGCTGCTGTTCTGCAGAAACACGAAGCTGCATGAAGACCAAACCATCTGCAGCTGTTTGACGGAAAACACGAGGAACCGAAACACTCTGCTTCAGCTGCAAACGTTAAAAAACAGACTGATAATGGACAGTTTCAACCACAGGAACCGTTAGCAAACTCTTTGGAAGCTGTTTGAGGTTTTGGCTTCTTGGTCAAACAGAAGCTTTACTTCTCGTCTGTCACATGTCGACTCTGTGGTTGTTTTCTTACACTCGTCCTGCTGAAAGTGAATCAAACTTTTAGTTTTTTCAGTGAGGATGTCCCAAACTTCTCCATCCGTCAGCTGACAGGAGAAACGAAGGGTCTTTGCTTTGAAAAGTTGCTCAATTTCATTAAATTTCTGCAGTTTCACACACTTGCTCCGCCTCCAACCTTTTCAAAGTCGTCTTAAATCAAAGCTGAAGTCCTCGATGTTTAATTTCTCCTCCAGTCAACATGAGTGATGAGAGAATAATTTACATCCTTTGTGTTCCTCAGCACCAAACTTAACAGGAACGAGGCTGTTAAAAGCTGGTTTACAAAGAAGGATGTCAGTTTTTATTTACTGCAAAGAAAAATCTGGATCGTTTGAATCAGAAAACAGAGAATCTGGAGACTTTTGTTGTTATTGTTGCTGAAGAATGAAGGAAATAATTTAAATAGTTTTTAGTGCTGAACCTCTTTTACTGGTCAAACACAAACCTCCTGATGATGATCTTCAGGAGAAACTCAGACCAGCATGAAAACAACAGGAAGCTCATCGATATGAAGACTTGAATTAAAGCTTCTAACAACAAGAAGACAAACAGAACAAGTCTTCAGTCTGGACTTTAAACATCTTCACTGACAAACCTGAACCAGACCGTCAGCAGCCAATTAGACAGGAAGCTTCGGCAGGTTCGCCAACACGGCGGAGAATCATTAGTCTGCTGCTCTGAAATCAGCTTCCACACAATCAGCAGCGAGTTCATGAAGCCAGCGAATTAAACCGCCCCGAAGAAAAGGCCGATTTCAGAACAATCTGACCGCGCTCCGTTTGACGGGAGGACGAGCGGAGAAGAGACACGCGGCACCTCCGGAGCCCCACAGCCATCCATTTCTGAAACCCCCCTTTCAGAGAGGAAATTAATTTTGAAAGAGGAAGAATAAAACGAGCAGCCGAGGTGACCGAAGGTGCCGTATTAGACTACGCTCGACTAAAACCAAGTCATTTAAACGGCTGGCTGCCGGCTCGCCTCCTGACCTCCCATCCTCACAGCAGACAGAGAGGAATAATCTCCCTCCATATTTCACTTCCCTTTTTTTTTCCCGTTTTACACATCCTAACCTCCCTCCTCCCTGCTCCGTCTGACCCCGCCGGGCCGCTGTAGAGTCACTTCCTGATTGCCACTCTGGATGCTCAGGGCTCAGGAAGTTTCCGAGAAGGTAATTGAAAAAGTTTCACGGAGCTTTTTATGCTTTTTCTTTTTCTTTTCTTTTTTTCTGTAAAGTGTGTGACATGTTTTACTTTTGTCATTTGTTACAGAAACTCATGCTGATAAAAAAGAGGACTAATTGACATTCGTTTGCTAAAATCTCACCAAAACAGAGTCAACGACCGTTAGCATGTGTTAGCACGACCGTTAGCATGTGTTAGCACGACTGTTAGCATGTGCTTTGTGTAAAATAATTAAATCAGAAGGAAAACAACACAGCTGCTTTCTAATATATTTAAATTTGTTTTCATTGTGTTTTGTTTTGTTTAACAGCACACAGTTACATTTTTATTCCACTAGATGGAGCCTGTTAGCTTAGCATGCTAACATTAGCACTCATTTTCACAAGATGTTAAATTTCATTGTTTCAGTTCATGCTGAGTCGCAGGGTGAAGCTCAGAATGTTAAGGTGAAAGATCAGGCTAATGGACAGCAACAGCGCCCCCTAGCTGGTTCAAACCGGTCCAGCAATCCACCCATAACCGCCTGTCAGTCTGTTTTTTTGACATGATGAGTCAAAACAAACACCTTTAGCTTAAAAACCTGCAGTGATCATCAGGCGAGTGGAGACGTGAGACAAACACCTGGAGGCTTTGAAAAGTTTGAAACTGAAACACTTCCTGTTCTCATGTGTGTAAATAAACTGTTTCCATGTAAAAATGTTCAGAGCTGCAAACAAAACAAAACAAAACAAAAGATTTAAAAAGAAAACTCGCACCTCTGAAACGCCGAGCCGAGTGCAGCCGACGGTGTTTAACACAATGTGACTGCAGCCGTCTGAGGTTTGACTCCCATCAGCCATGTTGTCCTTGCTGTACTTGTTGTTATTATTTGGCGTTCCGCCCAAACGCCTTCACGGCCTCCGACACGCCGTGAAACGCCGCGGCGCCCTGAACGCCTCCTCAGCTTTTACCACCACAGTAAAGTCTGACTGCAGCAACAAACAGCAGGCTGCAAATCAACCAGACAGCCACTAAACAGGGACACCGAACCTCTGCTCTGTGTGTGAGAGTGTGTGTGTGAGTGTGTGTGAGAGTGTGTGTTTGTGTGTGTGTGTGAGGCCGAATGTATTATTCCTCCTGACAAGGGTAATAGGATTGTATTGTTGCTGCTGGGAGGAAACTTTTTAAAGCTGCAGGAGAACAAAGATTCTCTGAGTCGCCTTTAACTTTAAACTTTAACTAACTTTAAAACCCAGAAATACGACTGATGTGACATTTTATTTACAGGAGACAGAAAGAAACACTGACAGGCTTTTTCCTCTGTAAAAGTAAAAATAACAGACTGTTCAACCTGATTTTTAGTACTATAATACTATGTAGTCAGTGGAGAAGAAGCTGCTGTTTAGACGTTTATCTCTAAAATATAATAGAAGTTTTCTATGCACATTTTTATCAGAAAAGTAACTGCAGCTGTCAAATAAATGTAGTGGAGTAAAACTACATTATGTGAGAAACAGTGGAGTAGAAATATAAAGTAGAGTAATATGAAGATACTCAAATGAAGCACAAGTACGTCAAAATACTTGAAAATTAAACATAATCAAGTATAATAAAATGAGAAAACATGCTCTTTCTGATGCGTTCGACCTCATCACACGTTGCTCAGCAACAGATTCGGTTACCATGGAAACATATAAACATCAATGTTTAAGGAAACAGTTAAAAAGCTTCAAAAGAAGCAAAACTCAGCTTCAGAACAAACATCAATATAAATATGAATAATTTTCCCAACTGTTTCCAAAGTCAGTGATGACCTCTAATGATAAATGAGTGGCCTCTGTTGTCCAATCAGAGCAGAGCATGCAGTCAGGTGACGGTCAGGTGACAGTACTCACAGTCCAGGTGACTCTGTCTGATTCCCTCCACGTCTTCAGCATGAATGAACTGGTAGCATCTTTTCCCCACGATGTCGACCGGAGTCAGATCCATGTAGTCGCTGATCCTGAAACACGGAGGTGAAACGTTTACGACGTCTGAGCGACGAAACACGAAAAACACAAGTAAATAAACACAGAATGACTCTGAGAAACTGTGTGTTTTAAAACTAGGACATAACATGGCATTTTAAAAATATTTGTCCATTGTGTCATAACTCTGAGGAAAACCAAATATTATTAATTGAACTTTTTAAGCTAATTAGCCTGAACATATTTATATTGATAAATTGACTCCATAGCAGCTTTTCACTGTTTCTGAACCTTCACAGCCTCCGTAGCTTCTCCTGAATTCAGTCCTCCGACACAAAGTGTGAGAGGGAGGAAAATACACTTAGCTGCAATCTGCAAACTCACCACCAGGTGTCATTAAATCCCTCACAGTGGACCTTCAACACCACAGCGATCTGCTTTAAACACAGAGTGCAGCTTGTGTTTGCGTCCTTAAAACGTGTGATTTTGTCTTTTAGAAATGTTCTTTTGTTCATAAATTTATTTAAATGATTTGATCAAACTGCAAAATGTTTTAATATGTCGGAATAAAAACTGTTTATTCCGACACAAGTGCAGGATTTTTCCGACATGTTTGGGACTCTGCGACCTCAGTTTGCTGACATTATCTCGACTGTCAGACGTGAACGTTTCATTCTGCTCTGCTGTTTCATGACTGAACTGCCTGGGAGACTTTAAAATGCAGAAACTCGTCACCACGGGACAATTTTCTCTGCACAGTTCTGGTCCTCAACAATTAAAAAAAAGACTGATTCAGGGAAGGAAATAAAAAGCTAATAACCCGACAACAGAGACTGAAACCCGTCTGTCTATTGTTCAAGTAACACACATCGGCTTTAAAAGGTTTAATTTGAACAAATTCGCCACAGGATAGACAGAACAATTTCCCAGGTATCATCCTGATGGAGGATGGGTGGGGGGGAGACTAATGTCTGGCAGGCAGATAACAGCACACTCTGTTCTTTAGAAAAAAAATAAAAAACCCTCTCCTCCCATTTTCTCATTCTCTTAGAAACTCATCCTCAAAATGGGGCTGTAATGGGAGCGACGCTTGTCTGTTCGCTTCCTGTCGCTCCGCATTGAATATCATCATCTGCCTCGCATTGTGTCTCTTTTTCCACCCACAGAAGAAGCAATCTGTCGACTATCATTTTCCCTCCTCTCTTTTTATAATAAAACATGAAGGGGTTTTTTCTTTTTTTTCCCGCGGCTGATATGAATCTCTCCGGTCGGCCGGTTAACTCCTGAGCCAGATCCTGATGCCTATCTGCTTTATCTGGACAGAGGAAGGAGGCAGATCCATCAGCGGCGTATTTCACTGTTAAACCAGGGAGGATTGGGTCACACGTCCTCATGAATACGAAGCTCAGACGAGGAAGACGACCGCAGGTATGAAAGGTGAATGCAGAAACAGACGTTCAAATGGAGTTTTATGTTCAAAAAAAAACTGCAGATTTAAAACTTGTTTCTTTCATGAAAAAATTCAGTCTGAAGAGTTTTATTTCATCCGTCAGATCGAAGCGAACGGGACGGATTTTTAATTCACGTTTCCACATTTTACAGGAAATGTTGCATCAGATTTTCATTGATCTCCTTTGACATCAGGTGAGAAAAACTCAGGTGTTCATTGATCCCTGATCAGGTTTTAAGAACCTGAGAGCCGGTTTTATAAAACGTGCTCTCGTTAGTTCCCTCGACTGACAGCAGGGGGCTCCACCGAGCAGCAGGCTTACCTGTTCTCGCAGTAGATGATCTTGAGGTCCATGTTGACCCGCGTGACGAACATCTGACAGTCGATGCGAACCTCGTTGATGGTGGGCGGCGGCAGAGCGTGAGCCACCACCACCATCCCCATGATCTGATTGGGCACCGAGCGGCTGTGCGTCAACGCCATCCTGATGCGCAGACGCCCCGTGATGTGGATCACCTGACCAGGTAGGAAAAGGACGAGAGAGAGGAGAGAGAGAGACGTGAGGTTCAAGGTCACAGACTGAAGCACAAACATGAGAAAGAAAATCACTTTTCTGTCTGAAATGTTTCACTTTCAGGTAAAAACACATGAAAACCAGCTGAATTTTCGGGGATTAAACTCTTTTTTTCTGTGCGAACTCTGAGGATGAAGTGAGAGAAAGAAAGAGAGACAGAGGAGGAGTAGAAGAGGAGGAGACGGCAGACAAAAGGAGAGTGAAGGGTGTAATTATCCGGAGCTTTAAACTCGCGTGAAGCTTCAAAAGTGTGTCGGACTCGACGGATCAGCAGGAAATGTTAATGAGCTGCTGCTCGCTGAGGGAATGTTTGCTTGTCTTTTAAACGCAGTGTCACTTTCTTCTTCTCTTCTCCGACTCGCTCTCTCTTTCAACGTGGAGGATGTGAGGGTCAAACAGGAAGTGGAGTCTCATTTCAGAGCAGCTGAAGACAGGAAGTTTCTCAGGTGATTTCGACAAATGTTTTACAGAACGTTTCGAGCTTCCTGCTTCGTCACAAACATGAGAGAATGAAACTGTTTCCACCTCACAGAAGCTTTTTTAACATTTCCTCTTTAAGTTAAATAAATCTGATGTTTCTCATAATTTCTGCACGTTTACGTCTCGACATCGAGGAGGAAGTTTCCTCAACGTCTCTGCTGCAACACAACAGCTTTAAAACTAACTGTAACACTTTATTGTGTGTGTGTGTGTGTGTCGATGTGTGTGTGTGTGTGTCGGATTGCGTTGATGTGTGTGTCGATGTGTGCAAACGTGTGTGTAGTAATATATGCATGCGTGTGGATGAATATTTATATGTGCGTCTCCGTCTCCACTGTGATTTGCATGTGATCTGAGTCTGCCAGGTGGAACATGGTATACAACACACACACACACACACACACACACACAAACAGACACAGACACACACACACACACACACACACACACACACACACACACACACACACGCTCCCTGCACTTCATTGATTCAGGATGCTGAAACAAAAGCATCTCCTGATTATTTTTCATTCCTTTTTAATATTTTTATGCTGTTATGTTCATTTATTAATTTGATAAATTAGTCACATTTTCAACAGAAGAATCAATAA
The DNA here is from genome assembly GCA_029814765.1 of Acanthurus leucopareius. Lineage (NCBI taxonomy): Eukaryota > Metazoa > Chordata > Actinopteri > Acanthuriformes > Acanthuridae > Acanthurus > Acanthurus leucopareius. Next base: position 1,114,452 of record JAQMCX010000014.1, read on the forward strand.
ATAAACCAATTAATTTACTTTTTCTGCTGTAAATTCTGATGTTTTCTGTTCGAGTGCAAACTTACAGTAGCTTGTTTTTTAATTATAATCCTTAAAAATAATCAAGTGAATCGATTTGAGATGAAACATGAGATCACACACACACACACGCACACACTCTCTCACACACACACACACAATAAAATTAAACATATATATATATACATAATACATTAAAAAAGTCCTAAATAAGTGAAAAACAAATAAACTGAAATCATAAAAACTAAAAACAGTAAATATATATCGAAATATATTTCAAAAAGATAAAAAGAAAATTCAAACAAACAATAAACAAAAGATACCAGGAATCATTTACAGTCACACACACACCGTCAGACAAACACACACACACACAGACACACACACAGACACACACACACACTCACAGCAGTCGTCCATGGTAGGATTACAGATTTCCATATGATCACTTCATTTGATGACAGATAGTAAGACGATAAGCCCACGGCTGATAATACATCCTCCTGCACACACACACACACTGACACACACACACACACACACAGAAGTGTTGGTCAGATCACATAATCCTGTTTCCTCAGAATGTGTGTGAAGGGAGAGTCAGTAGGTTCAGCGTGTTCACACTGTTGCTGCCTCGGTGTGTGTGTGTGTGTGTGTGGGTGTGTGTGTGTGTTGAGTCAAACTGTGACAACATATTTACATCCCTGCAGAGACACACACACACACACACACACACAGCCGCTGACAGAAAAGCTATTTTCTTTTTAAGCTCAGATTCACTTTCAGCTCGTTTGGTTTGATTGTTTTTATTTAATTTAATTTAATTTAATTTTATTTTATTTTACTTTTTTCTCCTTTTGGCTGTTTAAATTTAAAAATGAGTGATTTTACATTTACAAGTCACACGTGTGCATGAAAACATGAAGTCGGAGCTGCTGAGATGAGAAACTGTGAAGTTTCATTGGTTACGATGACGTCATGAAGCCGTCCAATGAGAGAGCTTGAAGCTGCAGGTGAGACAGGTGTGATTGAGTCTCACCTTGTATCCTGACGACTTGATGTGAACTCCTCTCTTCGTGAGCGTCGACTTCATCCTGATGAAGAAGGATCGTTCCAGCGTGTTGTCGGGAGCCAGAAGACTCGGACTGCTGGACTCCACTGAGACACAAACACAGAGACAGCAAACTTCAGTTCAGGCAGCAAAAAGACGCGTTTACTTATATTTATAAGTCCTAAAAATATAAATGAATAAAAATAAACCAGATTCAGACTTTGAGGCAACATTTTCTCACTTCATGTGATCACAGAATCCTCAAGATGACGACATAAAGTCAGAAAGAAAGAAGAAGAAAACCTGAATTGAGCTGAAAATGAGTTGAATGATTTTAATTGGATTAAAACAAATAAACATGTTTCTCTCAGCGGGAGCCGTCGACCAATCAGAGCTGCTGTCAGAGCATCAATCACGGCCAAGACGCTCGAGCAGCCGAGTGTCAAAACACGTCAGGAGCCAGGAGACGAACAGGATGTTCAGGCTCAAATTAAAGGTGCAGTTCGTCTGAAGGCTATGACCTTCTAATGCTGCAACTTTCAAAATAAAAGCATCCATGAACAAATCACCAACATCAGGACAAAACTGAGTTTTACAGTTCAGTTTAAATTCGACTTCATGTTCAGACACATTGAGAACATTTTTCACCAGCGCCCCCGCCGACCCCCTCCCCGACCCCGCCCCCTCCCGCCAGCGTCCAATCAGAGATCAGCAGTGACTCCTGAAGGTGAGACGCTTCATTTGTCAGCAGCAGAAAAATCAGCTGCATATTAAAAACTTCTTCATTCATCAGAGAGAGTGATGGAAGGACGGACAGATACGAGTTCACACACACACACACACACACAGGCAGGCACACACACACACACACACACACACACACACACACACACACACACACACACACACACACACACACACACACAC
>JAQMCX010000014.1:1129277-1140305 GCA_029814765.1 Acanthurus leucopareius
ATAATAAAATACACACACAATTCTATACACCACTCTACACACACACACACACACCCACCCACACACACACACACACACACACACACGCACACACGCACACACACACAGCGAGTTCGTCCTTGGGCTGCAGTCGCCGCCGTTGGTTGCTCTAAATGACATTAAACGTAGGTGACTGTAAACTTGGGTAATTATGATAAATGTGAGCGATTATGACGAATTATTCTCCTCCATTGTGCTAATAGCGTAATTAGCAACAATAATCAAAGACTTATGATGTTGAAATAAGGGGACGCCGCGGACAATTAGACTGCAAGGAGCTAATAATGGAGAACTTATGGTGTTTTCCTGGAGGGCAGAATCACTGCTACTTCCAGAAGGACTCTGGAATTTAGGTGTTTCTCTAACTAATTTTTCTCTCTGATGAGCGAAAATTGAAATAAATACTCAATTAACTGCAAGTTTTTTCTTTGTGACGGCGTGAATGAAATAAAGTGCAGACAGCAGGCGGATTGTTTAAAGGAAAATCACTGCAGGTTCTGTTCCGTCCTTCAAATATCTGAAGTTTAACTGCAGAAAAGTTGGAGGTTTTGAACATGAAAGGAGAGAAAAGCTGAGATTCTTCCATGAATTCCTCTTTTTTTTAAAATATCAGGATGTTTTCTTCAAGTTTTCAGGACAGATTGTTGCTGTAAACTCGAACATAAACAGACTTTTCTCTGTCTGTTCAGAGCGTTCAGACACAGAAAGTCTCCAGGATTGAAGCCTGAAGGAAAAATCGAGTCATTACGACAGAAAAAGACAAATTAATTTCCATCTCCGTGTTTTTCTTCTGTCGTTTTCTGTCAGAAGTGTCATCATTGTGTGGTCATGCAGCTTTCTGAGGAAGGATCCCTTTTTTAAATTTCACCCTCGCGATGTGTTCAAAGATCACTTTGACATTCAGACACTTTTCGCTCTGAAAGGACCAAAGTCTCCTGGTGATGCGTTCAAGGAGCCTCCGTCATTAAAGAACTCTTGGGAAAAGAAGTGCTGATATCATGAGCTGATTTCTCACCAAATCTAACAAGTAAACACGTTTAAGCTTCAGCTCAACATGTCGGAGAAGTTTTAACAAACTGCTGAACTTTTCAGCTCCGTCAGAGTCCTGAAACTACTTCCTGTCAGACGAAGATTTTCACATTAAAAGAGAAAAAACCGGAGAGATTTATTTCTTTAGTGAGTTATGATATTAAATCAGGTTTATGGAAGCTTTTGTTCAAATGGCTCAAAACGTAAAATCAGCTCGAAGTCGTTATGAAAATTCACTAAAAAGGTTTGAAAGGATGTAAAGAGACAAACTAATAAATCACCTTCAGTCTTTAAACGTGTGAAAAATGAACAGATTTCTTCAGTTTTGGTTAAATTCTAACAGACAAGCTGCAAAGTTAAACTTCAGGGCAGCAAAAAGCAACAAAAGAAGGATTTAATCTTCTTGTCTGATCCCTTTCATGTGTGAATATCTTTTGTTTAAAGCTGTGAAATCACAAATATGATGATTTGGAAAATGTTCCGCAGAAAATCTCTTTAAAATCCTTCAGAGAGATGATTTCAAACCAACAGAATTTTGTCCTAAAAAACACGAACTTGTGTCAAAACAGAATCAGTTTGTACCTGGAAGTTTTCAGTCACCTGCAGTGAGGAGGTCAAAGGTCAAAGTCAACAGCCAGCCGACGTCGGATTGAACACAAACGTCCCTTTGACCCTGAGCTGGTGATTCGTGGAGAAACAGTGAAGTGAGACGGAGGAAGAGTTTCTCGTCGTCTCTCAGAGACTCTGAACTCCTCAGGAGCGATAATTTGGAGCCACTCAGCCCGGAACAGGCGGCGGCGTGCAGCCTCTCAGCCTCAGTTTGACTGATATTAGTCAAATTGCGTCATGTGCTTTTAAAGATGACTCTCTTTAAGTGCAAGAGGGTGTTGAAAGCAGCGCGGAGCTTCAAAGGAAGATCTCTCTACTCCAAGGTCATCTCATATTTTAACTCCAATTTCAATACTTTATGAGCGTGACTGTAATTAAAACGATGGGGTCGGCCGGCTGATGTGTTCTGACGGAGCAGCCGGCAGGCGAGGTAAGCGCCGTTATTAACTCCGAAAAAATCCAATTCAGACTGATGAACTTCATGTGGAAATGAAGCGACTCGGAGCTTCTTTTAACCTGCAGAGTCTCTGGTGGGCGGAGCTTATCTAACAGGACACCTGACCGTCCAATGACAGACGCAGCAGATGTAAACAAGCTTTTAGAGTCTGAAATAAAGTGTTTTCTTGTTTTAAATTTAATGTGTTGAGACTTTCAAGACTGATAAGATCCAATCCAGTAAATAAACACACGTCACCAAGTAAAGAAACAGTCAAATGATGATGCACCGAGGAAGAGGAAGGTGATGAATGGAGGAAGAGGAGGAGGAGGAGGAGGAGACAATGTAAACAAATGGAGGAGCCTCAGCAGGTGTGGTGTTCGCCAGGTATCGACTGGAATGAAAACTAATGACGGGAGGAAGAACATTTCTCATGGAGGAGGCTGAGAGTTTAATGTTGAAGAAAAACACACAAACTAACTTATAAACAACACACACACACACACACACACACACACACCTCCTGAGGTCGGCGTTGGTGTGTTTGCAGCTGGACAGATGTTACTGGATGATCAGCTGTGTGTCTCTATGATCCTCTGCAGAGTTTTAGGGCCACAAATGTTATAAAGAGTTTAAATTATTATATTTTTAAAAATATTGTGGATCAAAGACAAAACTGAAGGAGGAACTGAGAGAAGAACGCAGAACTGAACATCTATCTGCTTCAGCACCTCGGACAGCATCAGCAGAGTCAGATTAACCTGAAACAGCCTGTAAAAGCCTGTAAATGGGGCAGCAAATGAGACCTGGAAGCTGATTGGACGAACGTCCTGTCTGTCACATTCTTTATTCGTGCTAAAGTCAGTCGGGAGAAGAATAAAAACATCTTTTCCATCGAGAATTAGCCATCAGTGTCGTTCTTTGCTTTTCTTTTAACGAGGAAATGTTCTTCAGTTCTGATGAAACTGTTGTAGCATCCATGCTAACTCCTTCAGCAGCCGCCATGTTTACAAGCCTGCAGTCGCTTCTCACGTTCATCGAAACTAAGCCACGCCCACAGCCACCACCTCCTCCTCCACAAAGGATGCTGATTGGTCCGTCATATTCTGACAGGACACAAACGCTGGAGCTTCTCAAGATGGACTTCAGAGATCTCAGACTGGAGATCTCAGCGGTCCTGCTGCCTCGCAGAGTTAAATTCAGACTGCAGATGTTTCAGATTCATGATCTCGGCTGCAAACTGTCACAAACCTCCGTCAGATAAAAGATCAATGAGTCAGACAGACGAGACCGACGTATTCAACTGAGATACATCTCTGAGCTTCCAGAGGATGGAGACTTTTCAGGACTTTTCTGCAAACATGGAACCTGTTTTCTTCTGTTCAAACATCTGATGACCGATTTATTCAGTAAAGCTGGAACCAAAAATTATCAGCTTTTCTTTGAGTAGATAAAAGAATCAAAGTGTTTGTATTTAATTCTACAGGTCATGTCGTACTTCGCAGCGCCCTCTGGTGGACATGTATATCTGATCTAAGTGTTTCTGCTCAGATCTGATAGAAAAACAGTTTACAGGATGAAACCAGGAGCTGTGAGCAGAAGCTGAAGCATCAGAGCTGATTTTCATTAAAAAACACACTTTGTTTGTGTGAGAAACAAACAGATCCTTCATCTTGAACATCGGACTGAAGCTCCGCCTCCTCGGAGGAAACGCTCATACAAATTCATGGCAGCCCTGCAGGTCCCTCCTCCTCCTCCTCCTCCTCCTCCTCCTCCTCCTCCCTTTTTATTCCTCCTCTCTTCCTCCAGACAAATTACCATTAAAGAACACATACATGAATGTTAATCCGGCGTCTCCGTGCCTCTGCGGTCACGTTATCACCGGGGATCACTCCTTCACATTCAGAGATGTCCGTCTCAAACCTCTCCCTCCCTTCACTCGTCTTTTCCTTTGGACAAATTAACATTGCTAAGCACTCATGCACATTCAAACACGTCCCTACATCCCCGGCCTCTCTTCCTCTCCTCCCTCCCTCCATCTCTCTCTCTCTCTAGACAAATTAACATGGGAGAACAAACACCTTTGTCCTCCTCCTCCTCCTCCTCCTCCTCCTCCTCCTTTTTCCTCTCTGGTCAAATTAACTTTGGGAATCACTGAGACATTCATACAAACCCCTCCTCCCCATCTCTTTTCTTCTTCAATGTCTTCATATCTTTCCATCTTAAGGGTAAATTAGCACTGGGGAAACACCCATTCTTCTCTCAGATCTTCTCTCCGTTTCTTTTTCTTCTTCTTCTTCGTTCTCTGCAGACAAATTGACATTGACGACCACATGCATGTCCTCGCATCCTTCGCCGTTCCTCCCGTTGTCGGTCGGAGCGTTGGGGGGGGGGTTCGGTTAGTTAGAGGTTTTGCAGAAAGTCAAAGCAAGAAAAAAAAAAAAGGAACAATAACCTCAAATGTGGAACTCCAATTAATTTAAAGCCCCCCCCCCTCCCCCTCCCAACCCCCCCACCCTCAACCATCACCAGCACCAATCAGCCAAGAATAAATCCGCGGCAGATCTAATTACCGCGCCGTCTCTGAAGACCCCGGCCGCCGCGAAGCCAATCTTCCCCTCCTTGTTTGAACAGGCTGATGAACTGAGGGACTCGATGGATATCAAGTCATTTTGTTTAATTTATAAATGGATTTCCCCCCTAATACTTAAATTATCATCAGCGTGAGCGAGAGGAGCACAATGAAAAGCATTAGGACGGTAAAAAAAAAGTCCTGAACATGTGGCGCAGGAGGAGAGGATGGATGGAGGGATGAAGGAGCGCAGGGATGGAAAATAAAGGAAGAGACGCAGAGAATTCCGATGAGGAATGTGTCCTTTTCCCAGTTTATGGAAGTGGAGGCTTTACAATGTGACACGCTAATTATAACCAAAACTACAGCAGGGGATGCTGGGAAATCTGGTAACAAGTGACGGAGACATGGAGGTTAGAGAGAAAAGACCAGAAACTGCCTCCGTGTGTTTCGGAGGGCGGAGCTGAGAGAGAAACTACGACGGGCGGAGCGGCCATGTTGGATTCTGATGGATCGATGAGTCTCAAAAATCCGACTTTAATTTAAACTACATGAACTCATCTTCGTTCCTTCAGCATCTTTAACTCAAACAACAGAACGTCTGATCATCTCCGTCATGTTTCCCTGCAGACGTAGAGACTCCTCCCCTCCCTCCATCCCTCCATCTTTCCTTACCTGGCTCAGGTGTCTCCGAGTGTGACGACGACGAGGCCGAGGAAGCCCCGTCTTCGTTGACGGCTCCCTGGGACAGAGACATGCCTCGGCCCGGAGGGAGCTTCATGCCGAGCTGCTCCGCCATCTCCACGTGATCTCCGGGGTGGATGTAGTCGAAGACGCTGCTGCCGGTCAGCTCCACCTGCAGAGGAAAAGAGAAGAGTTACTCATCTCTGCTCATCCACCCTTCTGTTTTTTAACTTGAACCTTCCTCCTTCACTTATTCTCATCCTCCTCTTTAATCCGGAGTCCTAAAAAACATAAATTAACTACATTTGTCACAGATTAAGTGTAAACATCCAGGTTTTTATGGAAAATACTCGTTTTTATGTTGTTTTCCATCAAAGTCTGAAGGAAAAAGTGTTTGCAGCTTTTCTGAAAATCATCACAAGCTCCACCCTTTCACTTTCACTTTAAAGTTCAAACCCCAAAACCAGTTTGAAAAGTTTCCTGAACCAATAAAGTTATTCTACTTCTTCTGTTCTTCTTCTCCTCCACCTTTTCTTCTTCTCTTCTCCTAAAAACATCACAAATCAACAAGAACATCATCCACTTCAATCTCTTCCTGTCTACCTTTTCTTCTTCCTTCCTCTTTCTTTCACCTCCTCCTTCATCATCTCCCTCCATCCTCTAACCCACCTCTTCATCTTCCATCACTTCCTGTTCCTCTTTTCTAACTCCTGCTCTCTGACACCTCCTCTTTCTCACTCTCTTCTCCTCTTTCTGCTCCTCTAAATACTTTTCCAACCTCCTCCCTCATGTCTTCTCCATCCTTTTTGTTCTCCTCCTCCTCCTCCTCTAAGCCGTCCCTCAGCGAATCAGCGGCTTTTCTTTCTCATGGAAACGGAATAAATAAGCTTCTTCTTATTAAATAAATACAGAGTCCCTTCACCTTAAAGACTCTCATTAGCAGAGATAGAAGCGGATTTGTCTTCGTTAATTGGGGATGAGACGAGGGAGAAACCACGGCGTTACGCTACACACACACACAAACACACACACACACTGATTCATGTCAAGGTTATAAATACACACAAACACTCTAACTCTTTGTGTAACGAACACACACACTCACAGTTTGCATCATGTGACCGACGTGCTCCGGCGTTGTTTTCATTTGCAGCGTATCAAAAATATTTTGCACATTTATTTCCACATGCTAATCTGGTTATGTACTGTACGACTGTGTGTGTGTGTGTGTGTGTGTGTGTGTGTGTGTGTGTTCAGGTTTTTGGGGGTCCACTGGGACTGAGGGGATTACATGGGTGTAATCCCTTTAATAAGAAATCCCTTTAAGGCAATTTAGTCCCCTCATAAAGTCTCATCTGGAGCAGAAAGTGATGATTAAGAAATGAGACTGATCACACACACACACACACACACACACACACACCCTGGTGCACCATGGGAGTTAGCGTTCATGTTTACACGTTATAGTGCTAATTGGATTTACATTGTTATTCCTCGAAATAACACGCCGACTTTTTAATCAATTAAAACTTGGCACAACTATTTTCCATAAAGTCACGGTCGCAGCGACACGGAGGGAACGAAGCAGAGTGAGACGTTCACTGTCACTGCGGAGAAACGGTAAAGAAAACATCACACATGGACGGAGACAAACGAGCTCCACACGACAGGAAGTTGTGTCAGTTTAAGTACAAACGCCACATTCTTACATCACATGTGATCAGGACACAAAGCGTCTCTGGTCCGTATGTTTCGGATGTTTCGGATGTGTTTACTTGGTAGATAAAGTGACGGTGATTGAACACACACACCGTCTTTTTTCACCAAGTATGACAACCTGAGAGTTTTTAATCAGCCGGAAACGTTGGCAACCTCAGGCGCCATACATCACGTTATCCTTCCAGCCTCGCGCAGAGGTTGGCCAAGTGATTTAACAACATTATGATGCTTCTTCTTCACGTCTTTCCACAGGAAGTCTCGTTCGAGTGACAACAAACGCAGAGGACGAAACTGACGGTTCGAGCCTTCAGAGTTCCCTTTAACAAACAATAACTACCTGAAACAATTATGAAGAGACTGCGAGCAGGTTGGATGAAGCAGCAACGCCAAGTCGATGATAAAAGTCACTTCAGGTTCAGATGAGTTCTGACACTGTTTGTCTGTTTGGAGGCTTCAGATAAAAGTTATTAGAACACAACAGGAACGACGGCGGCGGCGTTATCGCTTCACTCGTCCTCCACGGCAAGGACGCACGGCGACAGGAGACGACGAGAGCGACAGAGATAACATGTCCAACAGGAGAGAGACATGCAGGGAGGGAGAGAGAGAGACAGACAGGAGAGAGAGACAGACAGGAGAGAGAGCCAGGAGACAACGAGAGCGACAGAGATAACATGTCCAACAGGAGAGAGAGACAGGCAGGGAGGGAGAGAGACAGGCAGGAGAGAGAGACAGACAGGAGAGAGAGCCAGGAGACAACGAGAGCGGCAAAGATAACATGTCCAACAGGAGAGAGACAGGAGAGGGGGAGACAGGCAGGAGAGAGAGAGACAGGAGACAACCAGAGCGACAGATAACAGAGAGACACGCAGGAGGGAGAGACAGGCAGGAAGGGAGAGAGAGAGAGACAGGCAGGGAGAGAGAGACAGGCAGGAGAGACAGGCAGGACAGAGAGGGACAGGCAGGGAGGGAGACAGGGAGAGAGGCAGGCAGGGAGGGAGAGACAGGCAGGAGAGACACAGGAGACAACGAGAGCGACAGAGATAACATGTCCAACAGGAGAGAGACAGGAGAGGGGGAGACAGGGAGGAGAGAGAGACAGACAGGAGAGAGAGAGACAGGAGACCACGAAGACGACAGAGATAACATGTCCAACATTAGAGAGACGGGCAGGAGAGGGGGAGACAGGGAGGGAGGGAGAGAGACAGGCAGGAGAGAGAGAGACAGGCAGGAGAGACAGGGAGGGAGAGAGAGAGACAGGAGACAACGAGAGCGACAGAGATAACATGTCCAACAGGAGAGAGACAGGGAGAGAGAGAGACAGACAGGAGAGAGAGAGACAGACAGGAGAGAGAGACAGGACATGTTAAGTGAGTGTGTTTAGTAAAATCAAAGTGTGTGTTTGTTCATATCTGTCCTTCCTCTCTTATCAGCCTCTTCTCCATATATTAATGTGTGTGTGTGTGTGTGTGTGTGTGTGTGTGTTTGTGCGTGTGTGTTTGTGTGTGTGTGTGTGTGTGTGTGTTTGTGTGTGTGTGAGGCTGCTGTCAGCTGTAATCGCTGCAGTGTAAACGTTTCATCACTGACACTAAACCTTCATTTAAAACACAACAGCTGACAAACAAAGAAGAAGAGTCGCACATACGAATCAAACAGTCGCTGCTTCAAACTGTGATTCTGTTGTTTTACGAAAGTTTTCACTCTTTTCGTTTGTTTTTCCGTAAAAAGTGAAACCAAACTTCCGGACGTTGTGACTGAGAGGATCGCTGACTCAGCTTTATTATTTATGTTTATTCATGTTTCTGCTCGACTCCTTCTACTTCTTCTTCTCCCACATTAAATCAAACTTCCTGCAGAATTAAAAAAAACAGAAACCTTTTCTTGTTTTTCTTTCTTTTTCTTTGAGGGAAACAACTCGGTCCTGAAAAACAAAACAGCAAATAAAAGACATGAAAACTGAAGCGTTGAATTCCCATTAATCAGCTTCTCACTCTCCGGATCACACTTTAATTAACATGGAAGCATTTTACAGCCACACACACACACACACACACACACACACACACCTCAAAACAGTAAAAAACCTCCGTGTGACTTTGCAAAGTACTAATCAAATAAATTGATGCTGGCTCGCAGGGTTCAGAATTAATTACAGCATTAAACATTAGCTAAGTGGGGTAATATTCCAAGTTTGATAGTGCATAATTACTCTGCTGTTAATGATTCATGGGGCGTCGGCCTCCGTTAGAGGAGCGAGGAGACGGCGGACACGAGCACGAAACTCCGCAGACGAGCCTCGTTCCCTTTTTAACTGATGAACGATCGAAACGTTTCTGAAGCTTCTGAAATCTTCATTTTCTGCTCACTGGGTTGTATTTTTTTTTTTTTAACAGTAAATTAGCTTTAAATAGACTCTAATATTGATGATTCTGGTTTTGTCATATTGTCATTAACACTCAAGGTCAAACACAAGGTCAAGGCTGGATTTTCATGCCAACGCTGTAAATTAATACAAACATTTATGTGTTTCTTCTTCTGTGCTTTTAATCTGAAAATATCCAGTATTAAACACTACAAACACATAAAACTTTAATATTTTAGATTGTTTGGTCACACAAAAGTAAAGAAATGTGCATTGTAAGAGTAAAATGACCTGCTTTATTGTGCTGTGATGCCTTCATGGGCTGTGGGAACTTTCAGCTTAAACTTTAGTTACGGAAATGTGAAAACATCCGTGAAATTTGGAGCTTTCTGCACTTTTAAGTGTGCATTTGTGTCAGAGTGTTCAAGTGCACAATAAATGTTATATAAATGATAAATAAGTCTATGTCAAAGCAAAGCAACAACCTCCGAGGCTGGAAAATGAAGCAAACGTGGAAGAGTCAAAGACTGCAGTTCCTTAAATGGCCACTTGAGGCTTTTTTGCAAAGTGAGTCAATCCACGCAGAGCCTCATGTTACAAAACTCAGCCTCACAGCAGATATAAACATGATTACCACATGCTACGAAACATACGAAACATACGAAACACTCGTCTCCACGGCAAATGCTCCTGTTATTACGACTTCACAGAAGATAAGTCACTTATTTAAATTAAATTAAGGCTTAAAATTAAACATAATTGTGAGGGTGGTTGCTATGATTGACAGCGGTTTCTACAAGGTGCCACTGTCACTTGTAGCCATGCGTATCATCACAAGCTCCGCCCTCGCGTCCAAATATGGTCATTTCTGGTACAAAAATAAGCTCACCATTTTCCCAAAATGACAAATTCGAATCTACAAAACAGAAGTCAGAAAACAACAGTAAGATATCACATCGTCTTCGGTTGGTCAACGACTGATTTCACACTCTGTACGCACAGTAAGAGCGTTTCTAGCTTTTTTAAATTTCTTTAGACCAATCACAGTCGAGGTGGGCGGAGCTTAGCCAGGATGCAGTGATGAGGATCACGTTAAACACACAGCAGCAGAACTGGAGGCTGATACACACAGTTCACATCCAATGAGTCAGACAAGTGTATGTAATCTGTATGTGTGTGTGTGTGTGTGTGAGTGTGTGTGTGTGTGTGTGTGTGTAATGTTCAAACGTGTGTGTGTGTGAGGATAGAGCTGGTCTCCAGTTGACAGCAGTAGTGTGTTATCAGTCAGATGAATGGGAACGAATCTCTATTGTCAGTAGAGTAGCATGAACACACACAAGCACACACACACACACACACACACTCACACACACACACACACAGACACACACAGACACACACAGACACACATTCACACACACAGAGCTCATATCCAGGACACTTTCCTTGTCAACATCTCAGAGGATGACAAATGAACGGTCCATTATGAACTGTTTGCCACAGTGTGTGTGTGAGTGTGTGTGTGTGTGTGTGTGTGTGTGTGTGTGTGTGTGTGTGTGTGTGTGTGTGTGTGTGTGT
>JAQMCX010000014.1:1184968-1192018 GCA_029814765.1 Acanthurus leucopareius
CAAGATCCTGAGTGTGTCTTTTCTCACACTGACTCTCTTTGTCTTTCTGAACAGAAGATGATTCCTGACAGTGAAAACTGACTTCCTGTTGCTTTACAGGAAGTGGGCGGCGACCTGCGGCTCAGAAAGAGAGATGATTTAACTGGTCCTTGCAAAGAAGCTTCAGAAATCTCAGCATGAGTCTGCACGGCTGCTGTGTGAACATTCAGATACGTTTGATTTATCATGACCACATGAACCTGTTCGCACCTGTCTGCACAGTTCTACAGCAGCAGGCAGGTGGTTTTGTTCTTTAAGGCTGCAGTACCACAGTTGGACACTAGGGCAGGTAGCAGTGATGCTAACCTGTCACACACGTCTCCATCCAACACATCACAAACAAACTGGTTCAAGTTCAAAGTTTCTGATCAAATAAAAATTCAACAGGACAGAAACTGACGTGACTTTTGTTGTTATGTTCATTTCTAACCACTAGGGGGACTTTTTCCAATAGATACAGCAAACTCAGCATGTGCACATCATTACTACAGCATGCATGGACACACACATGCAGCTACTGTACTATAATCCACACACACACAAACACACACACACACACACTCACACACACGCACACACAGTTATTCATCAAAAGAAAGACACAACTTGTGCTTAAGGGCAGCAGAACAATAAAGATGGAATAAAGCATCACACACACACACACATATGCACACATGTATGCAAACACACACACATTGACGCACACACACATGCATGCAAACACACACACACACACACACACACACACACACACACACTCTGTGGGTCCCTCTCTCTCTCTCTCTGATGAATTACATGCTCGCTCGTTCTCTTTAATGTCGTCTTAGTTCCTGATTAACTTAATGATAAAAGATACACTGATAACATCTTCAATATTAGGAAGAGAAAATGTAATTACAATGCTCATTTAATCAATTATCCCCGCAGTTATGGCGCGAACATTACCATTCAGCCGTGTATTTGTTAATTTGTGGTGGTGGAAATGGTTTTTATCATGGCGGAACATGCGGCGGGCGCTTCGGTTTTAACGGGGAGGAAACGGCTGGAAGTCGCTGCAATCACGATTCATCACTCGCAAAATACATGCAAATGATCGTTAGCACTTTACTGTCTCACGAGCTGCTTTTAATCCCAATTCTTCCATTGAACTGCGTCACTCCCTGAAAAATCACCCCGCGTCTCTCCTGCATGTTTGTTCTGAGAGGAGAGTGAAGATTAAAGGGTGACGTCAACGTTTTCACACAACATCTGACCGAACTTTTGTTCCATCGAGACAAAACTGTTCGGTTCCTTAAAAGCAAAGTTTATTCTTCTCATCATGTCTCCAAACATCAGTCAACATCGGTTTCTTCAACTAAATATGAACACAACTTCTCCTGAGCTTTGACCAGGCAGAGCTTCATCACTGACTCTGGAAACAGAAGATGACCTTCAGCTGATTTAACTAACTGCATCATGTGATTTTACATCAGTGATGGAAGAAGATCCTGCAGAAAGCTCCAAACCTGCTGCAACAAGATCCTCAGAGAGAGATTCTTTATTTCTAACTTTGGTTTTTTAGGAAGAGAAAGAGGTTTGAAGCTCAACTTTGAAGCCAACGTGGACGTGAAAGAAGTGATTTTGTCGACTTCTTGACACTTTGGATTCTTTATGAGACAACAAACACACACCTGTGTGCATCACACGCCGTCATACTGCAGTTTAAGGTGGTATTTATCAACTTTTCCTTAACTGTGAACACAGATCCTTATCTTACATATTATTTTAATTCATCCAGCTCTTGTTGGACATGAAGATGGAGATGCTACACAAATGTTCAGACTCACAGCTGATCTCTACTGAACAAAATATGTCAAAAATATGTGAAAGTCATTTTATCTTAAAGAAGATAAATGATGCATCTGCAGCTTGTAGGAGACAAAATATAACACATTTATTATTATCTAATATTAGTAATTTTCTCTAAGCGTTTGTAATTTTTAAGAGAATGAAACCCGTGAGGTGGCTGATGGGAAATCTTCATCAAACAGATGAATGAAAACAAAATAAAATCTTTTTCCTGCTTTAAACACTGAAGTCGTTTCCTGAACATGAAGCTTCTCTGATGTCACAACGTCAGATCAGATTTTTCTTTCAGAATAAAGCACCAACAATAACCAGAGATATATTTCATGTCGTGTGAGTCGAGACGATAAATTATATTCACACAGACTCCAGTTATCAACACGAAGGAAACACAGTCTGTGATTTTTCCTCCTAATGAGACGTTCGAGTTCAGACACGACGATTCTTCTCATGAGGAGCAGCGAGAAGAACAAGACGAGACCCTGAGGTTCATATAGAGACATCTCACTCTGCGGCCGAACGGGGAGATGAAGGGGGGAGGAACAGAGGGGGGAGGACGAGAGACGAGGGGCGAGAGAGCACAGAGAGCAACAGGAGAGAGAGAGAGAGAGAGAGATTATGATTCCAAAGCAGCGGACGGCATTTGTCTTCATTTGGTGTGACTGGCTTCATGCGTTATTATTAGTGGCTGTCGGAGGGAGAGGAGGGAGGAGGAGGAGGAGGGAGTGGGAGAGAGAGGAGAGAGAGGAGAGAGAGAGAGAGGAGAGAGAGGAGGGAGGAGGGGGGAGAGAGAGGGGAGGAGAGAGAGGAGGAGGAGGAGTGAAGGAAATGAAGTGGGGAGGTTTTAGGAAAAGAGGGAGAAACAACAATGGAGAGTGATGGGAGGAAAAAAAGAGCTCTGCTATTTAAGCAACGAGCGCTGAAGGAAACACACACACACGCACACACACACACGCACACACACACACACACACGCTCACACACACACACGCTCACACACAGAAACACACACAGACACATTGGAGGCGGTCCAGGACATGACATCTATTTTAAATATTTGTCCTGCTCACAGGGAGATGAAGGAAGGTCAATGGACTCCACACACACACACACATAGAAACACACACACACAGACACAGAAACACACACACACAGAAACACACACACACACACAGAAACACACACATGCCAGAGCTGGTATCAGGTTGTTTTCAGGTTTTCTCTTAAAGAATATTTCGTTTCTTTATCAAACGATGAACAAAATGAATCCGTTGACTTGATGTTTGTTAGTTTTGGCGTCTGCAGGTCGTCAGCCAATCAGAGGGTTCGTACGGTGACTCTCGACTCATCTGTTCTACATGTTGAGACCACTGAAGCTTTGTGGAGACGTCACCAAAGCATTGTGGGTAGTCAAAATACACTGTAGAAATGTAATCTAGTTACTTTTGCAATGGCAAAAACTTGTTGGAATATTTTGACATCATCTGAATCTTGTGTTGAAAACTTGTGTGCAGATGCAAAAACCTCCATCTTTGTTCTCAACAGTTAAAGCTGCTTGTAGCCTTTATGCTAAGCTACGCTAACATGAGAACATCTCACCTTCTGAGAAAAAACAAACAGTTTTTAATGAACCTTAACTCAGATCTGCTCTCTTTGCACAAACATCATCTCTCCACACGAGCTGCATGTCGTTCCAACCGACCAATCAGATCTGACTTCCTCCAGTAAACGTTTACATGGACGAAGCTTCTCTCTCTCTTTCATCCACGTCTCATTTCCAGCTGCAGAGATGAAGCTCGTATTGATGTTCAGGGTTTTTCTGTCTGTGTGCTTCACTTATGAATCCATAAACTTGCAGCCGCTCTCTGTTTCCTCCCCGTTAATGATTTCTCTGTGTATTTGGCTGCAGACAAAGTGCTCCCAGATTGAAAATGATTTCCTTTCTTTCTAAATATCATTAAGATGATTCTTCTCGCTCTCGTTCCCTTCGGGGTTTCTTCGTCTCTCACATATAAAGAGGCAGCTCCTCTCCCATCACATGATCCCTCCTCCTCTCCTTCGATCCCGGCCTCCTCGTGCTGCTCTGATGTTATATTCATTTGTTTCTGGTTCATTTCTCCGTCTCAAACATACGGAGTCTGATGCGCTCGGGCGTGCGAACACGGCGTCGTGTGCACAGGCGTGTTCGGATGCACAAACACGCAGGAACATCGCAGGTACACATGCGAGTGTGACATCAAGATGAGACACGGACACACAGGTGCGACAGCTGCATGGAGGCTTCTTCTTCTGCTCCCTCTAACCAGCTGATTTAGTGCTGAGGCACGTATGGGAGTGGAAAACAAACGCCTCCAGCTGCAGCGGTGGCGGTGGCGGCGGCGGCGGCGGCGGCGGAGCGAGAGGTTATGTTTGACACGCCGCTAACTCTCACGGTAAAAATTTAAAGAGACTCTGTTTACAGCAGGCTGCCGACACCCCGGAGTACACGAGGTGTTCGTGAGCCTGCAGAGAGTCCGACAAACGCACTCCCACACACACACACACACACACACACAGTAAAACCCCACCCGCCTGGAGCTCCACACACACACAAAACAAACATGGAGAAACATGGACGCTGCATTTGAGACGTTCACACACTCGACTGAATGAATCAGTTAAAATCCAATCATGGTTCGTTAAGACGCATCACATGACTCACAGGGAGCTTGTTGATTGGACGATGCTGCGTGCAGGAAACGACTTCAGACGACTGAATGTTGTAATTTGGTGCCACAGAAACTAAAATGTGTGAAATGATTCAACTCTTGGACTGAATTTATTTATAAAGAGACTTTTAACGAACGTTAACACGAGTTAACATCATCCAAAAGGTTTTTTCCTTCATTTCTTTATTAGTCACAAATATTAAATCACATTTTAAACCTCAGCTCTCCTTTGTGTTTTACTTGTTTTTATTTTATATTAATATTTTCATTGTATTTTAAGCAGATTGAACCAGAAACTGATGGTTGAGAGCAGAGATGATGGTTTATTTTAATCTCATTTTATTGTCTTTTCACTGGATTCTGTTAATTAACAGTAAAAATAATCATTAAGTGATTATTATGTTCTTGTATTGAAGCTTTTGTGCTGATAAAGATCCGTTCAGATTTTTCTACCAAAGACTCTGAAGTGAATTTAATACCAACAAACAAGTTAAAAGAGCTTTTCAGATTCTAACCAGATTAAAACCAGACCAAACAAGACCTGACTGATCCAAACCGGACCAAACCACAAGCTGAAATAAACTGTACTGGACCAAACTGAACCAGGTGAGACGAAAAACCAAACAGAACTAAGAAAAAACAGGTCCGGACCAGATTAATGTTGACGAACAAAACTAAAACAAGCCGAACCAGGACAAACCACAAGCTTAAAAAAAAATACTAGACCAAACTGAACCGAACCAGACCAGACCAGACCAGATGAAACCAGCAAAGCAAATAAAGCCGAAACAGAAAAAACTGGACCAGAACATATGAACCTGAACCGAACTGGACCAGACCAGATTCATCCAGACTGAACCAGCCAAAGTGAAACAAAAGCTACAACAAAACTGAACCAGGCCGCTCTGTATGACACACACACACACACACACACACACACACACACACACACACACATACACACACACTCAACAGATCGGTGATGGGACTGAAGCCATAACCTTCCCCTCCCTACCCACAATCCCTCTGGGGACTGCCCTCACCAGCTGCTGCTGCTGCCTCTCTGACTGACACACACACATGCACACATGCACACATGCACACATGCACACACACACACACACACACACACACACACTGAAAATTAGAGAGAGACAAAATGAGAGAAACACGGGAAGAGAGAGACAGAATCACGGAGGCGTTTCCCGTTTGATTAGAGCAGATTTCTCTGTTGGATTGTAGTGATTATGGAGGGTGACAGAGCCAGGTGACTGAGACATGCCAGGCGCCTCACACACACACACACACACACACACACACACACACACACACACACACTCTCTCTAATAAATGTGTTCATGACACTGTAACACACACACACACACCTCCGCAGGCTTGTTAATGTGAACACGACGCATGTGTTTCACATCCTGTCTGCATCCAACCGGCTCCCTCAGCGGGGCTCGAGTCACATGACATCAGGTGACATCATCACACAAACACACTGCGATCACATGACGCAGAGACACCTGAGACAGGTGGATCAACACAACACACACACACATGAGGACAGGACAGGACGCAACATGAACCAATGACACAATATTACTATTATTATTATTAGTATTATTATTATTATTATTATTATTATTAGTAGTAGTAGTATTATGATTATTTAAAGACTTTTATTTTCTATATTTATCCACCTTTTAAGTATTTTAAGAGTCTGTTTGAGACACTTTTTAAATGAAAAAAACTCAAAATGTCTGTTTGCTTTAAATAATACGAAACATGTCAAAACTGTAAAACACAACATAAACAAGACAATATGAATTCAACATGAGGAGACAGTTTATGGAGAAATTGACTCTGACTCCTTCAAAATAAAACAAAACCACAAATAAAGGAGCAGCAAATCACGTCGACACATTTATAAAACACCTTTAAACTCACTTCCTTAAATCTGCACATGAAGACGTAACACCGAACCTTCAGACACACACAGCTACAAGAGGGGGGAAAGAGTGTGTGAGGACAAAAGAGAAGAGGAGGAGAGGAAGTGGAGAGAAAATGACAAAATAAAAGAATCTGAGAGAGAGAAAGAAAGAGAAAATCCCCTTTTCGTCTCTGTGACAGTAAAACCATTAATCCACATGCTCACAACCTTATAATGAAATTATTCTTCAGAATCCGCTTTCACTCTGTGTGTGTGTGTGTGTGTGTGTGTGTGTGTGTGTGTGTGTTCGTGAGAGCAGATTAATTTGGCGGGGGGTGAGGATTCGCTCTATCCTGTGTCTGGAGAGCAGAGAAGGTTTTACATCTCAACCCTCCCTGTTCAGCTGAGCGTTAGCAACTCAGACACACACACACACACACACACACACACACACACACACACACACACACCTGGGTGGTCATTATAATGCATAAAGCTTGGCTGGGGTATTTTGCGATACCT
>JAQMCX010000014.1:1211962-1224462 GCA_029814765.1 Acanthurus leucopareius
GAAAACTCAGAGTTTCCCGCATTTCAGGGTTAACAAACTCAGAGTTTTCACTAAACCTGCTTTGTGAAACGGACCTCTGATGTGGAGAAATTGGTAAATAAGTTTTACCTCTTGTTTTTCAGCTGCTTTACTGTACACTGATATGCCCTTGTCTAGGGAGCACAAAATGAAGACAAGAGACAGAGAGTGTGGAATGGTAGGAACAAGAGAACAATTTATTTACTTAACAGTGCGTTAGCTACTACAAGTGAAGTTTGACTTCAGGGTCAACGAAAGACCAAAATAACAAACAAAACCCATATTATCTCCCCAGTTAAAAACAACCTAGACCCTAAACAAGAAAAGGAAAAAAACAAAAAGACTTCACCATACCTAAGTCTCTAAACAAAACAAAAACAGGAGAAAATTGTATGCAAAGAAAATGACGCTCTACACGTGGTAAAATCTATTTACAACTACTATGCCATATGCAATTGACTACCATCGCTAAGCAGGCTCACTACGCACAAGATTATCAATCTCACATTCAAGAAAGAATACAAGGTTGGTGAGGAGGAGAGTCTTAGCGCTGCCGCCAGCCTTGACTCACAGTGCCTTCTGTGTCCCAGAAGTTAAGAAGGGCCAGGCCCTAAGTGTTGCCACCTGCAGCCAGTCAATATCCACAGCCAATAAACACAGGAGCAGTACCTGTCAATTAAGAGCAGATTCTTAAAAGAAAAGAGCTGTCAATCTCCGAGCACAACAGTTATTAAACAAAACACACAAGATACACGTTTACACATATACAGCTAGGGCTGTTTCCCCCCTCCTCAATCCTAAAGAGACAAACATCTCATCAAAAGATGTTTGTTAGACACTCCTGACCAAAGATATTGGAAGGGCAATGGCAACGCAGGAACAACAACTTGGCATAACAATTCTGGGACAACAAACCTTTATCTGTCATCTGGAAAGATGCTTCATGGTGAAAAATTTGATAAAAATTTGAAAAATATAATAACTGAACAATAAGAAGGATGTACAATTGTACTTATTCAGACTTAGTAGGAATTTTAAGTTTTCACAGAAATGACAGATAGAAAGAAAGGAATTAACAGAGGTCTTACAGGTAAAATATGAAACTTGTGTAAGTTAATATAATATGTTTAGCCAGCACTGAGCTGAAAAAAGTGACGGAAAGTCAAATTTTCATATTTAATACAGTTCTGAGTACATCCAGCCACATCATTATGATATACTGGTCTACTTCATTTTAATAAACAAAACAACTGCAATAAAACATTATATATATTATTACCATGACTGAGTACTGCATCAATCAGAGTATACTCTGTTACTAATTAGATAGATTGGAATAGTTACTAATTAGAAGTTTGCAGCCTTAATTGTTGATATGAAATCTTGCAGAAAATTGGTCTTGTTGCAGCATGTTACAATAATTAGGACCATACACAGGATTGATGGATTATTTTAAGCACAGATGCCTCTTTTGTTTATTAGTGCTATGACTTCAATAAAGACTTTTGTTCATAATGTAGCATTATCAACCAGAAAAATAGGGTACCTACCTAGAACCATTGAGAGTGAGTTTACAGTGTCCTTTTGAATCTTAATATTTTAGAGACACAGATGTCAATGCTACACTTAACTCTCTCTCCATACTGATTAGGCTGTTAGTGTTCATCAAGTTAGAATTTTTTTATTATTATTACTCACAAAAGTGAGTTGGCTAACTGTGTTTTTTGTATTTTTGTCCTCTTTGTAACCTTTTAAAATCTGATTGTGAGTTGTCAAGTTTTTTCTGTCTCATCTTTTTTAGACATGCTGATTTGGCAAATATTTTCCTCCAAAACACAGCTCTGCACGTATCCCACAGTACCACCAGAGACACCTCATCATTATTTTTCTCCAAGTACATCCAAATTCTCCTTCCTTTTTCATATGTCCCTTCAATACAGTGTGGCATTCAATCTCCACAGCATTTCTTCCTTCTCATCTATTAATTGTTTAATTAAATTAAGTGAGCTATGGTCAGATAAATCCTAACACATATCACAGTTCTCTGCCCTGTGTCTGTCTTTATGGGACATCAAAAAGTTATCTATCCTTGAGCACATTGAATGGGATGATGAGGAGTAGGTGTAGTTTTTACTTGTTGGGTTTAAATCCTTCCACATATCCATAATATACAATTCTGATATTATTTCCATAAACTTTTTTACTATTTCTGCATTTCTTCCACCACAGGGGAGTCGGTTTCAGTGTTGTATTCAGATCTCAAACAATGCTAATTCCTTCTCACTTCAGTGTCATCCGATCAAACATCTGTCTATAAAATTTCCAGTCCAATCCTGGGAAGGACAAATGTGTTAAGAAGGGTGACAGTCTCTCTCTCCAGTCTCCCCTTAACCAAAACATAACTACCTTCTTTACCTCTAATGTCTGATGCTTTCTTAAATGGAATTCTTCCTGATATTAGCATGGCCACCACCCCTCTGTGTCCTGATTTATATAATGATGAAAAACTTGATTACAGCCATTTCTCTTTCACTCACTTTAAGAATACAGCCAAGTCATCAAAAAGTTTACGTGAACACTGATAAAAGTCTCCTGTGCCTCACCTTTCCTACTGACTGAGACCACTTAGGAGACAGAGGGACAGGCATTATAGTGTCTTACATCTCAGTTACTTCTGCTGCTGGTTCACCTATAGGCTTGCAGTTTCTTCTTACATTCCAGTCTTGCTTCCTTTGGACCCTGTCCCTTTTTTAATTGACTTGTTAACCAGGTTCCCAGCTCCATCCAATTCTCTGCTGGTTTCACAACCAAGAAGGCAACCAAGGACATGGTGGCAATCCTGGTGCCCCCTCGCCACCATGTCCTTGGTTGTCTTCTCTGCAAAGTTGTAGGTGCACGTCTCTCTCAAATTGAACTCATCGGTATATGTGACGTTAGCCGACAATAATGTATGCTACAAAGATGGCAAGAAAAAAGCATGAGGCTATGATGTTATTTCTTGCACCTAGCATACATGAGCTGGTCATAATCTAAGTCTCATCCCATGACTAACTGGGTTACCTGTTAATAGTAATGTTGCTGAAAGGTCCTGAAGCTGTTACATGTAATGATATATAGTGAGAGATTCGTGAAATTACAGAATTTACGCATGATTGTGCAATAAAACATGATGTAGTTTATACAAACAGAACCACAAAATTAAAAAGAGGTTATTGTTTCCATGCAGAGGGGTGGAAGAGGGACTGTTCAGGAGATCAGCCTTTTTGTGGAGATTTTGTGCTCTTATATAGGTAAGTTCATTATTTCTGATTAAATACTCAACTTGTAAATAATTAAATGTTTATTTTGGGTTATTTTTTTCTTTTTGAAGTATTTGGATAGTGGAAGGCCATGTAAATAAGGTAAACTATTGGTCTTGTTGTTGTCCTGGCCTACGATTTGCCACAGCCACAGATATAAGATAAATGGCCCCTGTTTAACATGATATGTGTGTAACATATAACAACACACATAACATTAGATTAAACTTAGTGACTTCAGGCCTGGCTCCGCTCATTTTGATGTTTTGGTGTAATACAGTCAATTACGATCCACCATAAACACCGTTTTTTATTTTGAAAAATAACTCGATACTTTACTTTGTTTCTTTACCCGACTTCCTGTCCCTTCATGTCTCTTGCAAGGATTTTATTTGCTGACTTCTCTTCAGCCTTTGATAAGATGCAACCTCACACACTGATAGACCGGCTTGCCTCTTATTTTAACTTATCTGATCAGCTTTTATCGTTGGTTTTAACTTTTAACCAACAGAACGCAGTAGGTTGTTATGACTGGTGTTAATATATTTTGTTGTCAAACAGGCTCACCTCAGGGCTGTGTTCTCTCTCCCATGTTTTTTTATCTTGTTCACGGACACCTACAGGTCAACAAAAGAGCTCCTTGATGAAATTTTCAGACAATACTGCACTTTTATCACTTATTAAGGATCCAGAGTCTGATACTAATTATGCCCTGACAGACTTTGTAAACTGGTGTGATATTAATTTCCTTCACTTAGCACACATACAAGTGCAAGTACACGTTTGTCAAGCTGTCTGTACTACCATGCCGTGTGCTTTTTACACTAAATTCACTGAAAGTCTTCTAACTTTTTCTTTCATATGCTGATATGAGTTGTCAGCAAAAGACAGAAACAGCTCGAGCGATATTTTTTAAGTCTGCTCTAAAATAGTGGGAGTCCAGCAGAGGGACTTGCAGTCACTCAGGGAGAAATCCGTGGCCCAGAAGGCAAAAGACATAATTCGCCATTATTTTACCGACATGGCCGACATCTCGGTGGGGCCGCTTAAATATGCTTGCATTGTTTGGGAGTGGGATGGGACTGTTCAAAAAGTGGCTGAGTCACAATTTCAGTCAAATATGGTCAGTTCTGTGATATTCCATGTTGAATTTTGATTGGCCAATTCTGTTATTCCATTCACGATTCTGTGATTGCAAAATCATAGGCCCCTAGTGTAGCATCAGCTTTTGACAACCATTACAAAAATTCTGCATCTTAAAAACTTAACTGATGTTTTTCAACTTCTAAAAACAGCAATAAAACACTGCAGTTTTCTTCAAAAACTGCATTTTCTGGCCAAATGCAATAAAATGTTGATATAAATAATTTTTAAAACATTAAAAAGCTACTTTTTCTGAAATACAAATTAGACGGCTCAAAGCACCTCACAGCACTATAATCCTTCAGTAATGACTTCAAAGACATAGAAGAGCTGGTGTTCTGCAGTGATATAAGTAAAATTTAAAGAAATGTGGCAGTAAGTCAGAAAGGCAAATAACGAACTATATCGAGGCAATAAAGAATTAAAAATGCATCAACGGGCAAATAAAGCACAGAAAAAACACATAGAAAATGTGAATTTTTTTTTTTTGCCGAGTAAAAAAATGCAGAGATTCCCATTGCAACCAACCTGAAGTGGGACTAAACACTTAGTGTTTTGGCTAAAGTGCCTCCTCCCTGAAATTCAAAAAATGCATCTTGAATATGAAAAAACTATCAACTTGGGCAGCCATGAGAGGCGGGGCTAAGACACACACCCAGTCACTGTTGGAGAGACAGGCTGGGGGCCAACGCAGGTTGTCAACATGCTTTTTTATCCATCACACTCTAGCATTACTCAGTTTGAAATCATAAACGGAATTACCATATCTCCAACCTATTATATTAATTATATTACTCTATTCCATTAGTAGCATTGGTGGCATACAAAAAAATTTAGGAGCATTTATTACGGATAGCCAGGGGCTTTTGTGGCAACACACACAGACCAACGATCTGCCACAGCTACGCCTTACCAAAACTATCAGGAGTGAGGCCTGAAATAAAGACCAACTTGTGGCCTGATGTCTGACAGATTTGTTTGTACAACCATCATGTTCACGTCTTCTGCAAGACATAAACTGGTATTCATAAATGAAGAATATGTGATAAGAATATACACACTATACAACCATCCGACCAGCCATGCACACGGTTTTAGCTGGTGTAGGCCTGGCTTTGGACAGGGTCCAAAATTAACATTTTGACTCACCGGTGGTGGGTAAAAGAAAAAAATCCACGAGCTAAGCATTTTTTTTAAGGTAGCCAATGTCTCAGCTCGTGGTGAACAGTGAAATGATCTCTGAGATGAGGGCCATTGTTTGTAAAATCTGCTGCCAATAGAGAAGGCCATCAAGTTTGGACAGGTAACTGATTAAATGCAATTAGTACAATAAATTTTGGAAAAATTTTGAGTCTCTTGTTCTATCTATGAACAAGTAGATTGTAGTGCAGTGTTTAAGTTGTCCCTGAAGGATTGAAACATTAGCTATGTTTACATGTGCAAAATTTCTTCAATCGGATCAAAACCTTCACTGGTTGGGAATTCCAAATCCACTGTTTACATGGACACTAAATAAAGTGATAAGAACATGACGTACATATAGTTGCACCAAGCCTTTATTTTCAGAAAAAAACTATTTTAACAAGGGTTGAATTGACTGATTTACCAGGTATAGCAGAAGAAAAGTTTTACATCCGCCTCTGTTGTAAACAAACGCCACTGCACGATTACAGATAATCCTCCTCAGTTCTTCTGCTCGTTGTGCTCCAGACATTTATCCTCCTCTCTCACATCTGTGACTTTAGTGTCTGCTTATGTACTGCGTTAGCTAAACGGGGGGACAGCAGGACATTTACATCACCACATAGGGAAGACATGCGCAGTGAGGGTAATTTTAACCCAACTAGGAAGACAAGAGTGCACATGGACACTGTTGTCATAAACCACCCCTCTAGTTTGGAATAAAATTTCTTTCCAAACAGGCTTTATCAAAACAGAATCTTAGGATTGACATGTTTACTTGAGCATTTTTTTTTTTTTTTGTGATCAGGCTTTTAGTCCTTTTTTGTGTTCATGTAAACATAGCCACTGTCTAAAACATCATGTGAACTCTTAAGCATTGACTGCTCCCTTTTCTGTAGTTGTTAGTGATAAGGCTCATGGGGACTGTAGTGTTTAGTGTACCATGACTCAAAGTCACAATAAAATTACAGAGTAATTTTCATGAAAAAATTAGGTTAGTTGTTTTTGTCTTCCAGTAAACTAAGGTCAATTAATTGTAAAACGTATAATGCTATACATTTTATAGATATTGTAGTAGATGAACTCTTTGTATAGTTTGTCAAATTAATTAATTGACATGATTTATTTCCATAAAGTCTCCATTCCTAAAAAACTTTGTGCAGTCTAAATTGAGCATTTATGGTGACGCAAGGCCTTTAGGCAGTTACTTAGATGTTCAGAACGTATGCTCCTCCAATATTTGGAAAAGTTCTAAAAACAAGTTTTACAAACAAACAAGCTTTACTTTGATATATTTTTAACAAAGGGTCACGTTACGTTTTCAAATTCATATGAATGTTGACTGATATATATATATATAAAAGTTTCTGGCTGGGCTCAGAAGTGTTCGAAGCAGCACGTTAATTGAAATTCTTGTTTGCGATCCGTAATTCCACACTTATGGTAGGAGAGGAAAGGTTGGAGCCTTTCGGGCTCATGCTTTGTAACGTTGGCCTTATATTTACAGCGTCAACGTTGGCTGATTTTATTTCTTGGAAGGATTAGGAAAGTACTCATGTCTAGGATAGCGTTCACACTAACGTCAGTAAGGGCGCCTCAGTTGTCTTGCTTCATCAACTGAATCCAAAACATAAAAGACTTATTAATAACTGTCCACCAATCATTGTCATTTGTAAAAGCACTGAAATGAGGACTGTTATGGTGCTGACGAAAAAAGTACCGTGGTTAGCTAACTCGTTACCAAGTTAGCTTAGCTTACCTACATGCAATTGCAATGATTCGACGTACTAGCTAATTTGCTAACCCGCGCGCAACAACAGCAGTGGCAACAGAAATATGTTGCACGGTATTTTTGTGCTAATTGAGACCCACTTCTCACTGCGATGCGACTTACAGATCAGATAATGTAACCAACACCAAGGATGTGGAATTGGAGAGTCTCCGTAAACCAGACACAGCCGAAGGTTTCGGGTTTGCTAAAACTGGTATGCAGTTTGCTTCAGAAAACCAAACGGCGGAGCAAGCTAGCAGGCTTAAGCTAACACCTTTGTTTTACTTGGCTACCTGTAATTCATTTTAGAAAGTGAAGTTAAAACATTCGATTCACACCACATAAACCACTTCAAAAGCGCTTGCCCAGTTGTCAGGCTACGGATTATTTTACGGTGCTTCTTACCTGGAATAAAAACGTACTCCAGCTCGGTTCCATTGCAACACAAGCAAAAATCTGCAGGAGACCTAAAAGGAATCTACAACAAAGCAGCTAAAAATGGTAGCTACAACTTCCTGTGACCCCAAGGCTTAATAAAGTCCAGTGGAAGTCGTGATTTTATGAAAAAAAAAAAATTTGAAACCGTTCCAGTTTCGTTACGAATCGTTACCAGTAGACGAGTGTACAAGTTTCACAAAAAAGTAGTGCTTGTCCAGTACATACTAATACAAAAGGCCTATTATACATAATGTATGCATATTTTTTGAGAAAATCTGGACGAAAATATAGTACTTCGATGATTAATTATTCATTTTTTATTTCAATTTTCAAGAAAAACTTAGAAGAGTAGCATACTTAATGAGTGAAAACCCGAAGAACTTTAATTTTCAAACGTGCGAGAGCAAACTTTTGACAGTCATGAAGATGATTGAAGGTTTAAGGCTTATGAAAAAAAGGATTAAGTCGTGGTAATAATTCAGAAGATAATTTAATTTTCTTTTGTAGGGATTTGCACTGTTATGACTTGTTCAGAAGACAATACTACTACTATTATTGTTGTTGTGGTTATTATTATTATCATCATTATTGTTATTTATGTTTAATTATAATGTTTGTACATCTGTATTAATTGGGAGAGTAAGTGATACTGATAGAAGGGGTTCAGCACGTCTAAAATTCATCTATTTTATTGTTTTTCTTGTGCCCCTGGGATGTTTAGGTCTTTCCAGCCATTTCCAGAGGGATTTTTTTGTGTGTAATTATTGAGGTGACCATTATAGGTTGTTTGCAATGGTGACTTAACATAGAACATGGGTTAACATGGAAGATAGTAACAAAGTTCTTTTTGTTACAAGTAACTGATGGCTGTGGCCTTGTAAATTACTTAGATTTTTGTTAAATAGAAAAACAACCACAACCACAAGTTATCTATCTCTGCATTGATGGAATCTCCTCAGTTGTTTTTTTAGGAACACCACAACTTTTTCTGAAATGTATGGAGGACTAAAACCGCCGAAAACATAAATAAATAAATAAAGACTCAATAAACAAATTAAAATGGCAAAACTCAATTTATTTATTTAATTTCTCATTTAATGTCCAATTTGAAATATTGATGTTTATTTTTAATTCATTTTTTTAAGTTGTGTAATTATTCATATATTTACTCATGTAATTCCCCTTTTCTTCAGCACCCTCATTTATTTCCCCAAACTTTTTAATTTATGCATTTCCCTCTCCCTGAAGCAGAACAGGCTCTGATTGGAGAGAGAGGTGACCACGCCTACTTAAGAGACAGGAAGAGTAACTGTTTCTTAACGGTGGCCCAACCTACAGTGAACTACCTCTGCTTGTATATCCATATCGATATCAAAGATGAGAGTGCGATGTTAATATCTCATTGTTCGATTTCCAAGTAACCAGGACACCCAGTGCCAGTAGATTGAGAAGATAAGGAGAGATATTGACCTAATTTTCAGGTATTTTACTGAGCTGGCCAAGTTAGCATCTGAGTAAGCATACTTAGCGTTAGCTAGTCCTTACAATAACCATAGTTTAATTTACACATTGCTTACGCAAACACATCTCTCATCTCAGATCACAGATAATACTAAAATGTGCTCAAAACACTTTGCCAAGGACTGCGCTGTAAAATCACTCACAAGTTTAACTAAGTTGAAGAAGGGGAGTGTGCCCTTATTGTGTACTTTGAGTCAGCCCAGGACAAGAGACAGGATTCAGAGGTAGCTATCATCTGACATTAACCAAATTAATTGTGCATCAGTTTGAGAGATGAAAAAAAAATAGCATTCATTCCTAAGTTTAATTTTCTTTTGTAGGGATCCAGTTTGTGTCACAAGGGCCAGAGCATCAACACTAGAAAGGGAACCATGTTGAGTATTTGCAATTATGTTTATTCATCTTGGTCACACACATGGAGTTACCAGAGACCATTGGACTAAGATCATCTAAAACAATGTTTTTGTTATGATTTTATAATCTAGTGGGATGAGTTACTTTGAGAGGGAGAAAGAAGTGGATAATTAGAGTCTGCTTGAGGAAGAAGAGTGAGTAGTCAGTTCTGTACAGGGCACTAGCAGTGATTCAGAATCAGAATCAGACATACTTTATTGATCCCTGAAGGGAAATTTCCTTTAGTTACATATGCTCCCATTCAAAAGTCTTAAAAGAAATAGGAAAGTATAAAATATATCAATAAAATTTAAACATAAGTACTAATATAAAATAAATATATCTAAACACTAAAATATAAATGTACATTTTGTTCTTGTATCTACAATGTGATAAATAAAACAACAGTTTGTGCATGTGTATCTCAGTCACATGTACAAAAAAAAACAGGAATACACAAGAAACAAAAAACGACTCGCTTACAAACGCTGACAAACACAAAGATGGTTTTAAAAATATAAAAAAATACGGACAAACTGTTTTATTTTAAAGCATTAAAGACGTATGAGAAACTGTGAGTGTGAACAGAAGTTTTGATTGTTGTCAAAAAGCTAAAATGGTCATTTTTAAAGTTACGTCCACATTATCAGAAATGAACCCGAACTAAAACTGTTTCCTTTCTGTGGACATGAAGAGATTTTCTCGAAAAATCTCGTTTGGATCTCAGTGAGGAGGACGAATCACACGCTTCTCTGCGTCCTGAAGAAAATATGAGGCTTCAACAGTCTGAATGTGACAAATTATGTGGATATCCTCCAAATTTAGCCTGTTAAAGCAGAAAAAAAGGGAATTTCACACAGAAAAGACTCAAACTTTGGAAATCTAAATCAAAATGATTAAGTCTCATTTTGCTTCTTCTGAGCTTCTATGAAACAAAGATTTGATCCTTCATCACTTCGATTTAAATGAGGAGATTTTCTCTGCAGCCACTAACTTATAATCACAAATCCAAAGTTAAAAACCTGTTTTTTTTTCCTGCCTGGAAAAGCAACAGGAAGCCGTTTCTCTCCATCTTATTTCGTCCTTTTCAGTCTCATTCATTCCTTTGTGCGACTGAACCACAACTCTGTCTAATTAACAGTAAAAGTCTTTGACTCCGGAGTGAAACGGAGGCGAAGTGCAGCTCCTCTGTTACACATAACCAAGTTTACAGCTCGGCACATAAATGAGACTCAGTCAGCCTAAAGGAGACTCTTTCCCTCTGAAATGAGATGTTTGGGCCGATTAACTTCAGCAGAGTCGCTCCACTAAATCTGCATCATTTCGCTGTTTAAACTCCTTCGGTGATTCTTTTACTGTTCAGCACTGAGATGTTTTACAGCAGAAGAGCCGGCAGCCGGAGAACGACAGGCAGTCCGGAAACTCCGGGTTATTTTCTGTGTCAGTGTCTGTCGGCCTTTTTACTGATTTCATTCCTGCTGTTTGACTTAAATTTCTGCTCTTATTTCGTTGTTGACTCTCCTTATTTTAGCTTTATCTTCTGTAATTGTTGGTTGTAATGAACTTTATAATTATGTACCACTAAATGTGTCAGAATAAAACAACTTAATGTGGATTCATTTAAAAGGCTTTCAGTAAATGTGTGAAATGTCGAAGGTCTCCATCATAAAAGTCTGAATTCAGCAGAACTTTGGATGCGACGGAGATGAAACGAACTCTCCGCCGTGTTCGGAGTCTGAAACTCCGGTCGATGTGCAGCGAATCGCTCCGTAATTCTGCTCTCGTGTTGAATAATTCAGCAGGTAATCGCCGGATGATCAGACTTAACTGGAAATCAGAGCAGGGGGTGAATGAGTGTGTGTGTTTGCTGGATGTCGGGATGTTAATGAGGTCACGGCGAGGATGAGGTCACAGTCAGCTGATCAAAGCATCATCAGGTGAGTTTCCTCTCTGGTATTTAGAGATTCGGGCTTCTGCTTCTTCTCTTTCTCATTTAAACCCTAAAGATGAACTGACTGATGAAGCAGCGAAATAAAAGATGAACTTGAGGAAATAGCAGACTTGTGATGTTGTGGTTCTGCTTTATTTCTTATTTTAGTTTTAAACTCATCGTTCCCCTGTGAGCTTCTTCCAGAGTTTTTTAGGGAATCTCAGAAACGTAAAAAATGATGTGAACTCAGTCACATGATAACAGGTGATCATGCTCAGTGATGTAAACTGGGAAAATCTGAGTTTCAGGACGCCTGAACATGTTCTGTTTGCTGAAGAAGATCATGAGGAACACCTGAAGGAAATATAGTCAGTAAACCTGGAGTTTAGAGATTTTCACCAGAGATACACAAAGTATGTTTGAGGTCAAGATATAATTTTCAAATTAATTTCTAAATGTTTTGTTTTAAATGCTTGTCTTTTTCTACATTTGTTCTTACAAAATAAAAAAGATATTTATTTGTTAATTTATTATATTTAATTTCAATAAAATTATCAATACTTATTTTTCTTTTACAATTTTTTTTGTTTCCAATTTAAAAAGCACACGTTGTTCTTCGGGAGTTTCATAATACACGTTTGTAAAGAATGTATAAAATGAATCGCTGCTGTTGATTAATTTTCATAAAATGCTAAAATACAGTAAAATAAAAGCACATTTCCTAAAAGTTCGGACTGACGTGTTTAAACGTCTCATTAGGGGGCGACACTGAGTTCTTCCTGTTACTCTTCAGTGCTTCAGTTCA
>JAQMCX010000014.1:1226962-1230946 GCA_029814765.1 Acanthurus leucopareius
TAAAGGTCTTCATGTTTATTGTTTGATTGTTTGTTTATATATAAAATCAAAAATCAATAAAAAGTAAATGACAAAAAAAAAAAAGAAAATGCACAGAAAATTTGGTAAAAATTCAATACATTTGCATGGAAAATGATTTAAAAGTCACTATTTTATCAGCATTCAACAACTTGTTTTGCTGTGTTTCTGTCTTTGTCGTCAGTGGGAGGAAATCTGGGGAAGAAAATCTCCACAAACTGAGATTTAAAGAGCCGTCACTGTTTCGTTTTGACATCTCAGAGGTTTATGATCAACTCACAACTTAAACAACAGCAGCAGGTCAGACTGAAGACGACGTGACTAAAACCAGATGTGAATCATTGCACAGCTGGAAACGAAGGACAATAAGGACACTTTGGCTCTTTTACCAGCCAAATGTGATATTTAAGGTGGAAATGATCCTTAAAATCATGTTATCTTTACTGCGAGCTTTAACGTCTCTCACTCAGCCGTTCAGAATAATGTGATGCAGATATAATGGAGGTTCCAGTCGGACCACAAACATAAAAACAGTCTATAAAACCTGCGGTGATTTTCTTTGCTCACTTTAGTCCGCCTATCCAAATTCATTGCGATGCTTTGCTGTAAATCCAGCTTTTAGTCATGAATTCCTCCCATCGAATGGAGGCTCCTTCATCAGTTTAACTGTCTGGTGATGGTCTGGATGTTGTTTCACAGGTTTTTCAACCCTGACAGACACATTTTCTGATGAAAAAACTGAAAACTTTTGTTTGTTTATGGAGACAGCTGAAGATGCTGAACGTTGGAGTTTCGTGTGGATCTTCAGGTGTCTCGTCGGTGTCTTTTCGGCGGTACAGCAGGTGAAGTGAGCGGACAGGCTGCTGCTCGGCTCGCCGTTAATCTGCTGTTAATTTGTCTGAGCTGTAACATGAGACGGAGTGAGCTGCAGGAGTTTAGCGTGAAGCTGTTAGTCATTAATTTAACAGACACAGAGGTGAACGAGGCCACGTGTCTCCATTATTCTCTGTCACACTGTCACCACACATAATAACTGCACTGCAGGGCTCAGCCACTGTGTGAGTGTGTGTGAGTGAGTGTGTGAGTGTGTGTGTGTGTGTGTGTGTGTGTGTGTGTGTGAATTTCACTGTGTGTATTCTAATATATGTCAATATATATACTTTTATACCCGTGCTGTTGATAATGGAGACATTATTGATGTATTAGTTTCTTGGTCTCTGTCAGTAGCTAACTGCAAAACACTTGCCTCTAAATGTCTCTTTAGCGCCCTCTACAGGATATAGTGGTCATTACAGGTAACTGGACAGAAAACCCACTGACAGTGAGTGACATATGACGTATGTTAACATGCTACAAATAACAGTCTTGAGGTTTAGCATGTGATGATAACTTTGGCTTCCGTATTAGTTTTGCATGTTAGTATGCTAACATTTGCTAATTTGCGCTGATAAAACTCAAACTCCCATCATTCCAGTCCACCACCATGACCTCCACATAAACATCTGTTAAATTAAATCTTCAGAAAGATTTTTTGTAAGAAAAAAAAATGATTCCCTGTTTTTCTTAATGAAGTTTCTACAAAAAAGCGTTTAAAAACACAAATATTGATATGATTAGCTGTTAGGGTATTTAGCCATCAGCCAATGTATTGAAAAAAATTAAATTTAGACCTGATGATGGCACTAGATAAAATTTTTAGGGATCATTAATCTCTGGAGGAGATTTCATTAGAAGTCATCTACTAGTTGCTCAAGATATTTAATTTTAAACTGAAATATTTAAATCTGCTGGTGGCGCTAAAGAGCCAATAAATCCCAAAAGTTAACCAGCATGAACGTAAAAAAACAATCATGTCAATTCTTCCAATTTTTCTCAAGTTACTTCATTTTATGAGCAAAGCTGAAGACAAACTACCACAATGCAGCTAAAACTCTCTGACAGGATGAAACCGTCTAACGGCTGCAGATCAAATGCTTCGCTCCTGACAGGAAGTTGAACCCATAATCCTGACAGTCTCGCTCTAAAGCATCGAGAGCAGAACGAATCCCCCTCCAGTCGGACGCATTGGAGACTGATCACTCCGACTCCAGATGTGTTCCTGATACAACATTTAATTGCAAATTTGTGTGTAATTCAGCTCAAATAGCAGCACTTAGCGAGCGAGCCGCAGTCATCTTTTCACCTCGTTTCACCTCTTATTACAGCCGGGTACGAGTGGAAACCGATCCCGAATCTCAGTCCACAGAGGAAACTACCTCAGCAGTAAAAATTAATGAACTCTGACCAACTGTCTGACAAGAGAGAGACGGGTGATGCAAGGAAAGGGATTGACGAGGTAAGAAAAGAGACAGAAGAGGGAAGAAGAGGGGAGGCTCAAAAGACGAGGATTCGCATGTATGAAGAGAAAAAGGGGAATATTTCCAGCAGATTCTGCCGGATATTTTCATCCTTAAAAGGATAAAATAACGTCTTTCCACTCGCCTCCATCCCTCTGGTTTCACATCCTCCCTCCATCCCTCCTTCCATCCCTCCTTCCATCCCTCCGTCCTCAGCCGATTCCCATTTAAGCGTAATTAAGTTGCTGAGATGAACATTACTTGTCGGATGGGAAACGGCTGAATGCCACCGGTGATGGGAGGAGAGAGGGATGGAGAGAAAAGGAGGAGGAGGAGGAGAGAAATGAGGAGCATCAGGAAGAAAGAAAGAGAGCGAGAAAACACAGAGAGGAATGGAGAGAGTGAGACGGAGGAGGAGGAGGAGGAGGAGGAGGTGGATGTTAATTAATTATAAGCCGTCAGGGTCCAAATCATCTTCTTTTAAATGTGGAGTTGGAGCAGCAGAAAGTCACAGCGACTCGTATTAAAGCTTCAGCGCTGATTTAGAGACAGAAAGGTTTCCAGTCACACTGAGAGAGAGTGTTTCATCCGCTGTAACACACCGAGGAATCCTCCGGTACACCGGAGGTCAGGCAGGACCGCGGAACACACGGCCAAGAAACTACGGAGAACGTCCAAACATGGGGGTTCTCCGTAGTTTCATCCGAAAGTCCGAACATGGGGGTTCTCCGTAGTTTCTGGATTCTGTTCAATGACAATGCTCTTGTTTTATTCTGTTAGAATAATATTATAGTATATGTTTAAGTTATAAACACTAAAAAACTGTTTTCACGTTAATCTGACGAAGGGGAGAATTTAATATGAGCCACCTTAAATATTTACACTTTTAAGTTTAAGCAGGATTTTGTGATGTGATGACAACTATTTCAGAGCCAATCGAGGTTAAAAATGTGTGTTTAAAGGCAGAACAGAAGAAAAACATCCCATCACATGCAGCATCACTGAGCTGAAACTGGCTTTAAATTTAAAAAATGTAGTAAAATAACATGAAAAAGTTGTTTTCTCAAGTATTTTTTGATAATTTGAGACACTTAAATATTTTTGGAAAAATCAACTTATTTCTTTATTTTTCTCTCAATGACTTTGACTAGAATATAACTATCATCATCCTGTCGGTGAGTAAAGCACCCAGCTGAAGTCACAGCATTGTTAGCTTAGCATTTAGCATAAAAGACGTTAAGCAGGAAAAAAGCTAAACTGACTGTTCAAACTGCAAAAACACACCTGCAAGCAGCTCAAAAGCTCTGTGATTATTATGTTGCATCTAATATGTTTAATGCAAACACAAACATAAATGTAAGAACGATAAACAGGAAGTACACAGCTATCAGACTGGTGCAAAGCCTGATGGGAAAACTGACAGAACCGAAAGAAACTGTGTCTCATGCCGTCTGGTGTCTTTAACACCAACCAGTTTGCAGAGCAGAGAGAGTTACTGCAGTCCTTATCAGTGTCCAGTCCTTATCTGTGGCCTGATCCACACACACACACACACACTCACACACACACACACACACACACACACAGACACACACACACACACACACCAAAACACAGTTTATTAACTGCA
>JAQMCX010000015.1:8468-44081 GCA_029814765.1 Acanthurus leucopareius
CACACACACACACACACACACACACACACACACACACACACACACACACACACACACACACACACACACACAGTGCAAGAGGTGTTACTGTTTTTTTGAACTCATAAAAATAAAGCAACTTTCATTAAGTTATTTCATTGTCTTATTCTCCTTCAGGGTTTCTTGTTTCTTGTTTGTTGTTCATCTTTAATTTTCCTCAAAAGTGTCTTAAAGGGAAAAAGCTCAAACTGTATTTTGGTTCATTTTGACTGTTTAGAGTCTTTAAAGACGCGTTTTATTTCTGAATTCAAATGTCACTCGTCTTTAAAAATGTTGTAAATGATCTTGTCGACTGAATCAAATCAAAGCAGCATTTTTTTACCTGAAGAAGTTCAGACTGAAGTTATTTAAGATGAAGATGATCACAGAGAACCAGAAACGGAGGAAAAGATTCTTTCATATAACTCATATAAAAACACAAAAAGAGTGAAAATCAGGAGCCAAAAGCTCTGTCTGTTTCATGAAGACGAGTTTCACTGCATCGAAACTTACAGGCAACAGTGAGAAAACTGCTTAAAACTCCTCTCATCCATCCATCCATCATCCCTCCATCCATCATCCCTCCATCACCAACAGAATCTGAGCAAGTCAGAAAACAGTAGAAGAAGAAAAGAAGAGGTTTTTGGGACCAGAAGCCGTTTTGATACAGAGAATTATGCTGTAAAGAGGAACCATCTTTACGTTCTTTGCTTCTTAAACTGAACCGACCGTTACCCAGCATGCATTGAGTGTAACGTGTTTCTGCTGCAGCTTTCAGGCTGAATGAGACTCCTCCCCTTTTCCCTGTTTGGATGCTTCATACGGGACGACGAGGTGAAAACAGAGTGTGAGTTTACAGAGAAGAGATATGTGTGTGTGTGTGTGTGTGTGTGTGTGTGTGTGGAGAGAAAAAAAGTGAAAACTGAAAGAGAAACTACAACAAAAGACTGAGGATGAGAGAGAACGAGGAACAAGAAAACGACAAGAAGGAAGAGAAAAGAAATTATACAAAGATGGAAAAAGAGTAATATAGAGAAGAGAGAGAACGGGAATGGAAAAGTGTGTGTGTGTGTGTGTGTGTGTGTGTGTGTGTTTAACCAATCTAAGGTGTAGTATAATTGAAGTGTGTGTTTTCAAGGACAGGTAGATATTGGTCCTGAGGTGGGAAGCTGCAGAGTCAGCAGGTCTGAGCTGATTACATCCTCCTGTGTCTACAAGAGGAGAGGAGAGGAGAGAGAAGAGGAGGAACAATGAGAGGAGCAGGAGATGAGACGGGAAGAGGAGGAGGAGAGAAGAGAGACGAGGAGAAGCAATGAGAGGAGGAGGAGATGAGACGGGAAGAGAGGAGGAGGAGGAGGAGAGTAATACACATGGAAGCAAAGGAGAGGAAGGAAATGTGAGGACGTGGAGGAGGAGGATAGAGAAGAGGAGAAGCAATGAGAGGAGGAGGAGATGAGATGGGAGGAGGAAGAGGAGAGGAAGGAGATGAGACAGGAGGAGACGAGGAGGAGAGGAAGGAGATGTGAGGAGGAGAGGAGGAGGAGAGTAATAGACATGGAAGCAAAGGAGTGGAAGGAGATGTGAGGAGGAGAGGAGGAGGAGAGTAATAGACATGGAAGCAAAGGAGAGGAAGGAGAAATGAGGACGTGGAGGAGGAGGAGGAGGAGAGAGAAAAGGAGGAACAATGAGAGGAGGAGGAGATGAGACGGGAGGAGAGGAGGAGACGGAGAGGAGGGGGAGAGTTATATACATGGAAGCGAAGGAGAGGAAGGAGATGTGAGGACGTGGAGGAGAGAAGAGGAGGGTTTGTTGTTTTGTTGTTTTTGAAGCAACTCTTTCGTGATGATCAGCTGATGTTTCCGTTAAAATAAAAACTATTCAGCACATTTCTGATTCTTCTTCTATGAAAAAATGATCACATGTTCCTGCGACGGACACGTGATCAATAACAGTCAGGCAACGAGTTGACATAATGTTCGATTTTCACTGATGTTTTAAATAAAAACTGCCAAGAAAGAGCATGACAAATACAAATCAAACAGCCAATCACATTCCTTGATAATGCAGCGTGCTACGCAAACAGCCAATCATGTTGCAGGTGTGTTGTTTGGTTGCATCAACATGTGACACATTAACAACACAGCGTGGAGAAAGATTCTGAACAAAAACTCTGACTTCAGTGGTTTCCTGATCGTCCACCAACAAACACGAGAACAATTTAAACACACTTGTGGTTAAAATAAATCCTGTTTTTCTCCTGGTTTCTTATTCTAAAAGCTGATTGGCCGATCACAGGCAGTAAATCGAGATGCATGTCCCAAACACACGTAAACACGTCCAAAGAAAGCTCCTGAAACGACATGCCAACAGAAAAGTCTGTTTACATGACCCGGATCAGATCAGGGATACTGTTATATTTGGAGTGCGACAATATTTACTCGATAGTTATTCTTCCAACTAAGCAGAAATGTAAGTTGTGTAACAGTTTTGGAGCCGTTAGACAAACAGAAAGAGCATGAAACAAAAAAAAAACCTGCAGAAGCTGCAAAACCCTGCTGCTGAAGAAACAGGCAAAAAAAAAACAGCATTTGTTTATGTAAAAAAATCAAGAAAACGTCACTAACAACATGTTTTCGCTTCTTTCCAGCCCCTGAAAAACGCTTCAGCCATGTGCAGCATCATTTACATTTTCATACATTTTCTCCATCTGGGACAAAAAAACAGCGGAGTGTGTGTCGGAGCAGCGTGCAGCAGATTTACACATTGTTATTTGGTAACAACGTGCAAAACTGCTGCCGCCGAGCCCTCGATTGCTGGCCGGAGACATTTTCTATGCATTTTTCTTCTCCAAAGACAAATGTAAATTCAAGTTTGAAAAAAGAAAAAGCAATTTTCCCTCCGACATAAACTACAGACTGCTGATAACCGTGTTTACATGCATGTCTGGACAAAACCAATCTGGTGAAATCACAGAGGGGAAGCAGGACCAAAACTGCATGTTTGAAACAAAACTTAATGCGTCAGGCCTGTTTTTTTCTTCTGTTTTTTTTTCCCTGCCTGTTTAAGCAGCTCGAGCTGTTTCCTAACAACACGTCGGGATCTGGCCGAGCTCGAACGCTCCACAAAAAACCCACCAAACCAAAACCACCGAGCGGCTGCCAAACTCTCAGCCCGGCCTCCCTCTCTCTGCCTCTGTGTCCATGTCTCTCGCCCATCAGAAAGGGCTAATGGGACATTTTGTTGTGTTATTTTGCCCCTCGGGAGGAAGGGGGAGGGACGGGGGGAGGCAGGGGGCGGGGGGGTGTTTTTGGAGACAAAGCCAACTTTGTGCTTTGTTGTTTTTTTTGTGTTGTTTCTGAAAGTTGGCCAAAGCTACCAGCACCACCGCCGGCACAGGCTTCCTTTCTCTGCCTGCTTCACTTTCTCAGTGTTTTTCTCTCTTCCTCTTAATCTGTCCTCCTCTTTTTCTCCGTCTCTCTCTATTTGTTAGAAAAAAAACAGATTTTAAACATTAGACAGAGTCAGGTGGCTCATTTAAAAAACAGAAAATAGATGTTAAACATTTGAGAAAAAGAGTTTGGATTCAAGTCTAATAATCAGAATAAACTGGAACTTAATGAATTTTCTGAAAATTTAAAAATCCTGATGGATGCAGGATATCTGCACATAACCTGTAAATATTGTATATTATTAGGAAAATATAAAAACACATGAAAAAAGAAAAACAAACAGGTGGAAAACATGATGCTGCAGGTTTTTAAAGCTGTGAATCTTTAAATTTGTTGGTGAAAAACAACCAGATGAGTAATAAGAATCTGTGAAACCTGCATAAAACAACACAACCAAAGATAATTAGATATTAATTATTATTGAACACACTTTAAAAAATAAAAGGTGCTTCAGTGTGTTTATTTAATGAGCCAAATAAATTTTTAACTTCTGACTTTTTTCTAGATTCACAGTCGTTAATTTGTTGTTTTATTCGTAAACGTTGCAGAATAAACATGAACGTAAACTGATGGAAAAATGCAACCAGTTATTCACTGTTAAGGCTGTTTTTTTTTCAGGTGTCCCCGCCCGTCTGCTTCCTCCGGGTCAGCTAACCAAACGCTCCTCTGAGCTTCAGAAGGCCTTCATCGGGCCTGCAGGTGAGTTTGATTCAACCCGGTTAGAGCCAATCAGATCGAAAAACGACTTCATCATCACATCTCTCCTTTCATCCATTCATCACTTTGCTTCCTCTTTCTTTCTCTCTCATTTTCCTCTCTGTCGTTTGTTTCCTGTTGCTATCTCTCCTCCTCCTCCTCCTCTTCCTCCTTTCCTTCCCTCCCTCTGACTCCCTCTCCCTCTCCACTGCTCAGTCTCCATCTCGCTCTCTCGTCCGGTCCTCCTCTCTCCATCATCTCTCCATCATCTCCGTCTCCTGAGCCGCTGTAGTGGACTGATAGTGGGAGCACTTGTGCAGTCGGCTATGAAGTCTGTCCTCCTCCTCCTCCTCCTCCTCCTCCTCCTTCGAGCCCCACTTCCTCCCTCTCTCTCCATCTCCTCTCTCTCTCTCTCTCTCTCTCTACCTGGAAATTAATTTGGTCTCCTCCAGATGTCTATCGCCGCTGAAATGCCCCCAGAAATAGATCCACAAACAGCAGCTCAGCCAAAACGCCGCCGCTGCCTGACAGCCTTTAGCAGCAACACACACACACACACACACATATGCCGCTGGATGGAGGGGGAGGGGAGCAGATGGATGGAGGGATGGATGGATGAAGGTACAGAGTAAACGGTGGGAGAATTTAGCGTTGGAGGGAGGAGAAGATGGATGGACGAGGAGAGAAATTATTAAACGTATTAGCTACAAAAAATTTGTTCACTTTATCGGCCGAACAAAACGTCATTTTTTTCAGATTGATTTGGTTACTTCGAGGCGGACGTTCGTTTCCGTTTGCTTCCGTTTGTTTCTGCAGAGACCAGAAAACCTGCTGCAGAGAGATAATTCATCACTATAAAAGATTTAATCACCTTCTTCTCCGTCCGCACGCGATGGAGTTACAAGCAGGAGCTGCTTAGAAGTCCCGTCTTGACGATGCATTCAAGGACACGTCTGAGATTTGATAGTCTGCTGCTGAAAAATACCTTTTTACAACCGGATTTTCTCCTCCAGAAACACAAAGGAATGTTTTTTTTGTCCCCTTTCAAGAGCTTCGCAGTTCAGAACGAACACAGGAAGTCATGTGACTTTCTAAAAGCACCGGTAAACACGACGGAGCGAAGGGGACGATCAGGTCACCAAACTGAGACGGAGATCTGACTTCAGTCCTCACACCAACGGAAGTATTAGTTTCATTTAAATCTACTGATATTTCCCGATCCTCAAAGTGAAGCTTGATAAAATAATCTAAGATTAGAGATTAGAGACAAGTTTATCCTCTTGAGTGAGTCATTTGTTTTCTTTGCCTGAGAGGACACTTTCACACCTGAAAGTTCGTACGAAGGTTCGTATTTTTGTCACATTGTTTACATTTGGTTCGGTCGGTTTCATTTTCACACTGCAGTTATTCAAACAGACTAACGGACTTTACATGACAAACCTGCATCATATCGTCATCAAGTACGTAGGTTTCGTGTCTCTGTTCTTTACTCTGATTGGTTTGTTGGCGTCTGGCGTCAGCGTGTTGAAAATGACTTGTTTTGTAGTTTGATTGTAGCTTTATGAGTTTTTTCTAGTTGGTCCTTAATAAAGTCTTCAGACCAAATGTTAATAAGACATCTGGTCTCCTCTTCCCTCCATGAAGTTCATCAGCTCATTATTTGTTTGTTTAACAGTTACTTGGTATTCCGTTTTTTCCGTGTATCCTGCTGCAACTTCCTGTCATTAGTACGAACGTCTGAAAGTCTGAACCTTTGCTTTCACACTGAACACGAACCGAACCATGATTCAGTTTGATCCGGACTAAGACCACCTCTTTTGGTCGGACCAAGGTTCGACTTTTTGGTTTGACCAAAAGAGGTGGTCAGGGTTCACACCTGCTGTTTTTGGTCAGGATCAAACTAAAAAGTCCGAAAGTCCAAAAGTCCGGACCATACGAGTGAAAGCACCCTTACTCATGTGATTCATACAGCAGATTTTGTCTGAAGCTAGCTAACGTTAGCCACAGTAAGCAACAGGTTATACCAGTGCAAGTTTTGTTTCATTTCATCTTCCTTAAAAAGGTTCATATTCAGTCTTTAATGATGCAGTTTGTCGTCCCATCATCCTTTGCACTGCATCCATTCTTGCTGACTATTTATCCGCCTCTCAGTACAAGACAAAGAAGAGCTGCTTGGTTGCAAAACACTGGTCATTTTTGGATTTATTACTGAAAACACCGACAAGGAGACGATTTAAAAGGATCCCAAATCTCAACCACGACTACGTCACAAAAGGTCAACAGAAATTCACCGACATGGATTCACTTTTAGGCCCAAATCTGACTGAAAGTGACACCAGCGGCTGTTTTAAAGGCACTGCAGGATGAAACTGATCGAAATGTTAAAACAGAAACAAGAAACTTTGAACTGCTTAGGAGATCAATACTGATGCCTCCATTTCTTGGTGACAAATAAAAAGAAAACTGCAAATGTTTTCATGTTTTGGGCGACAGGATGTAAATTAAATTATCAATGTGGAGGCAAGAGGGGAAAAATATGAAATAAAAACACTTGACTGAACTGTTTGACCTCCAATCTGCCAGAAAAATTAACGTCACAAAGCTGGAAGACAGTTTTGACCCCGACATCTTGGTCTGAAAAGCTCAGGAGGTTTTTGTTGAGGACACACTTCTCACTTCTCACACCCGAACGAACAAACACTCGGCTGTTCGAGGAATCACCTCTTAACTCTCCACTAAAACCAGTTTCTGCATGAATCAGGTGGGAGTCTCATCCTTCAGGAGCCGGTTTTCATCATCTGTGGGAGAGTTTCACCCTCAGCAGGTGATATCAGATAATAAGTCTCACACTCAACAGCGTGAATTCAACTTCCTCCCGTTCAGGTCGGCGCTTCCTGCCTCCTCAGTTCAGGACAAATTAAAGGATAAAACCTCTTTGTAGCAGAATCGGTGAAAGTGAAGGCTGGACAGCGCTGAAGTGTAATTTCAGCTCCATACATTTGACCTCTGACCCCTCCGGCTGCTCTCTGCTCTTTAACAGCACACGTATGCAAATAGCCGGCTGTTAATCTGCTGCTCGGCTGCCCTGATACCTGCGACGGCGGCCTGAGTCTGCCGGATCCTCTGAGTGTGAGGATAATCTATGTCACACTGTCATGAGCTCGTCAGTCTCACCGAACACGTAACACAATGAAAAATAATGTTTAAACTCAGAAACCAGCTGCAGGTCGACTTCAGTCAAAACGTTCTGGTTTGGATCCAGATGTGAAATGAAATGGTTGTGACAGTTTATGATGAGAAATCAGCAGATGTGCATCAGGAGGCTCGGAGTCGCTGCGACAGAAAAAACATGTTCTGCACGTACAAAGTCAACATTTTGTTCTGCCGACTGAGCTGCAATTTCATGCTGTGAAAACACTGTGGTTAAAGTCTGGTCGGGTTTAGGCACAAAAAGCACTCGGTTCAGGTTTGGAAAAGATCGTGTTTTAGCTGAAATCACTTGATTCTGTCGCCACGAAAACAGCAGGGAAAATGTTCTGACGGTCGATAAAGTAGCTCAGTTTTATGGGTTGAAACAAGATGCAAACACGGACGGTGGAGGGTCTCAAACCGGGTTTACGGCCTCCTCTGCACGCCGGAGCTCAGCAGCTCTGCATGTGAACCACAGCTCATCCACACGTGACGTAGAAACACTGATGTGATGTGAATGAGAC
Source organism: Acanthurus leucopareius (assembly GCA_029814765.1). Classification (NCBI taxonomy): domain Eukaryota; kingdom Metazoa; phylum Chordata; class Actinopteri; order Acanthuriformes; family Acanthuridae; genus Acanthurus; species Acanthurus leucopareius. Next base: position 16,345 of record JAQMCX010000015.1, read on the forward strand.
GAACAAAGTCAGCGTATTCACAGTTTGCAGAAAAAAAAGTACAATGCCAACATTTTATTCTGTTAACTTGGCTTCGAAACACTGTCACAGCTGCACACACACACACACACACACACACACACACACCTGAGTCGTTCCAAATAATTACAGGACTGCAGAAACACGGAGGCAAAAATGCAGCACAGAGAAAAAAAACTTCACATTTCATGTGCTACAGTTTCTGCCAAACGTTGAAGTTCACACTGATGCTCCTCAGCGTGAACATTTACATTCCTGTCAGCTGCACTTTTTGTCAGACAGAGCAGGTGTTGTGCTGCCGACGACGACGAGGAGGATGTCTGACTGAAATAAAAGCAGCGACACGACGAGCCGGCGAGGGCCGAACGAGCAGAGAGACGACCTCAGCGAGCTGGAACAGAATCCTCCTCTGCACCTTTTTCCTCCACAACAACAGATGTTTGTTGGTGTCGAGGTTACAAAGAGGAGAACAAAGTGTCGCCACCTCAACGTTCACATGGACATCAGCTGATCACGCTAAAATAAAAAGTCAAATCACCTCCCATCCAAACAAACGCTGTCCGTGATGCCGACAGTTTTCTGCTCGTGCTGCGTTTAAAGACACAACAATGCAACATGTTTTCACACAGAGGAAAGCAGAGTAGATTCACCTCAGCATCACTGACAGACACATCACAGCCATCAATAATGTGGATGCACGATGACACGAGACTGCACCTCAATCCAGAATCAACTGGTGCAAAATTGCAGATTCACACTGAGACAATTATTCCACCAACTGAGGCAAATATGAACTGGAACAGAAAAGAGCAGAATTTCCCCAAAAAACTGTCTCCAATATAAAATATTATGCAGAAAAAACATAACAAGAGGAAGAAATATGAAGCTGGAGCGAGTTTCCATCAAGACAATAGAATAGAATAAAATAGAATAGAATAGAATAGAGTGCATTTTAAACAAAAGGCTTAAATTAAAGGTACAATCTGACAGACTGTTAATTCCAATATTATTAACTGAATAAAGAGTCCATGTAGAATGAAATAGAGCTGTTTCAGGACTTTCCTGCCCCCAAAAACAACAGGTGACATAAAATACAAATAAAGGAAATAAAAAATATATATAGGAAATAAAATAACTAAAAATATAAATTAAAGTGATGTGATTTTATGTTGTTTTTAAATCAACAGGTTCACTGTGTGTCCACTGTGTTATAGAGGTATAAAAATGAAATGTTTCTCATCATAAAATGCTTCAATCTGACTGAATAAAATGAAACTGAAGTGACTTTTTCAGCAGGTGACAAAATTCAGATAATTATCTCAGATTTACATCAAACTCAGAACAGAACAGAACAGAAAATGTCCCTGATGAAGATCCACTACCACCTGTGATGAGAGAGCAAGTTCTCACACAAAAACACAACAATTATTATTTCCACCTTAATTCCACCTTAATAATCAGAGCCAGTGAAGCAGCTTGAGGGTCATTTCCAGGTCTGCTGGGTTTGACCTGCACAGGTAAATCTGCACATTCCTCCATATTAAAACTACCTGTTAATGCCTCTGATGCACACACACACACACACACACACACACACACACACACACACACTGTATACAGAAGTAGTAGTGCTGCCTTCAGACACACACACACACAAATGTTTGTCATCGATGTATGCACATGCTTTCCTCGACGCTCACACACACACACACACCTTCGCCTGCTTCAAGCATCAAAACACTGCATGGCTTCTGACGTGCACGCGCACACGTGCACTGACTGTACACACAGTTGCACACACACACACAGAAGGTGAGACACGGCAGGCAGAGCAAAGACAGTCCTCCGTTTCCCCGAACAGGCAGCCAACCGACCTGTTACCCAGCCACAAGCCTCTCCGACACACACACACGCACACACAGGCAGAGGCGCGCGCGCACACGCACACGCGGGCACGCACACCTCGACTCTCCTCTGGAAAGGGTAACAGCGTTCCTCCTGACACCTCCTGGCTCAGAATAAAACGCAAAGCGACGCGGAACAGCCGGTTCCCCGCCGGGCCGCCGGTTCGCTCAGACCCGCCTGTGTGCGGCTGTAAACATGCAGTGAGGGAGAGGAGTGTGTGCAGGAACAAAAATCCAAGCCCCGTTACCGTTCTCTCCGCGTCGGATCCTGCTGGATGCTCGGCTTGGTGGGCGCCATCTTCCTGCAACAATTATTTGGTTTCTTACTTTCTGTTCTCTCCCCTTTTCCTCTCGCCTCTGATTTATTTGGACGCGGAGCCGCGGCGGTGCGCTGCGCCCTGACAGCAATGCGTCATGGTCGGTGTGTTAAGACAAAGCCATGTCCGTGTGTGTGAACGTGTGAGTGTGTGTGTGTGTGTGAGTGTGTGTATGTGTGTGGGAGCGTGCGTGCGGTGCTGTGCTGTGCTGTGCGTGCGTCTCGTGCTTGTCTCTCTCCTCCGCCGCCGCCGCTCAGGAGCGTGGAAACAACGGGCGGTGGAGGCGAAGGCAAGGACCGGGCTGCAGCAGCAGAGGCATGCCGAGCGGAGTGAGGGGGAACCCGGGGTGGATGCCTCACATATCCCGCTGTCTCTCCCCTCTCTTCCTCTCCGTCTCTGTCCACACACGCACAGCTTCGTTTTGGCACCACAGAAGAATTTCCTGCATGCGCTCCGGAGGAAAAATAGCCAAACAGGCGCGTCAAATCTTTACAATCGCGCCGCCGCTGCAGCGTCTATATCCCCGTTAAAATCCCCGCGGCGGAGCGTCGCTGGGCGGTCAGAGTCTCTGCATTTTCGGAGCATTTTTGCCTCCTCTGGCTGCTGACAGTAAAAAAAGGACACCACACATCTCCGGTATTTTCTCCAGCCCCGGCGCAACAACGCCACTCAGTTGCAGTTGGAGTCAGTTTGTGTGTCAGTGTGTGTGTGTGTGTGTGTGTGTGTACGTATGTGTGTGTGTGTGTGATAGTGTGTGTGTGTTTATTTTTTTATTTAATTCCTCTCTTTCTGTATTACAGGTTGCATCGCGGGGTGATTACCCCATTTTTTTAAGTACCACTAAAAAAAAAAAAAAACAGAAAAAAAAACACCACCCAGCGTGCGCGGGGGCTGATGGGTGCTTTATTTGGATGGTTGCCCCGTAAATCAGATCCGTGCACCTCCACGCACCCCCCGCCCCCCCTCCTCTCCACCCTCCAACCTTCAGTGTCATAATAAACACATCACAGCAAAGGTCTCACTCCTGCTTCGAAAAGCACAGCAACTTTTTTTCCTGCTGCTGTTTTTTTCTGTTTGCAGACTTTCAGTCACGGTTCGGTTTCTGCATCTGCAGCCGGAGGAAGCCCGAGTTTCCCAGCAGCCCCCGGACCCGCGCAGCTCCTCCCAACACCTCCACGAGTCTCATCACCCAGCTCACTTCTTTAAACGTGAGGGCCACTAAAACACACATTCCTGCAGGCTTTGATGTTTGCACGTCAGCGACGGCTCCTCATCCCCCAACAGAAAACCGCCGCCTGCTTCTTCTTCTTCTCCCTTTTTTTCCTCAACATTCATTTAAATTCCTTCTCTCTTTTTTTTTATGTATAATTCATTGTAACCTAATCGGTGTGCGGTGTGATTAACCCCCGGGCTGCAGCCCTGGAAGCTGAAAAGCCTCCCTCTCTATACCAATGACCTGTCAAGGTCAAAGGCATGCTGGGTATTCTCCACACAAACACGGGGTTACAGGCGGTGCTGTGGTGGAAAATAAAGACTGGAGAGGGGGAACCGCGACCTCCAGCCGACGATCGTCATGAGCCGAGCGCCTGCCGATCAACGCCGGTGCAGCTACGCGTTCAGGAGAGGCGTCAACACGTGTGTGTGTGTGTGTGTGTGCATAAGTGTGTGTGTGTGCTTCATCACGTCCAGCACTCTGACAGCAGAAGCACCGGTTTGCACCAGACGACTGAAAATGTGGTTAAATACAAATTTTCCAAATCCAAAGTGAGCTTTTAGTGAGCTGAGGTGGTTTTTTTCAGAAGCCTCCCCGGCTGCCGATTCATCCATCTGTGTGTGAAGAGATGCTCATTAATATTCCACAGCTCTGACAGTGGCAGTTTTTGATCACATAACAGTCTAAAAAAACCTGAGAGTTCACAGGTTCGACCCCCCAGCAGCCTCACCGATGAACCCTGAACGACACCGACGACGTTCAGGTTCTCGAACACCGGATTTTCTCCACCGTGGGAGAATTTTAAGGGATAAAACCAAATGAAATCGGAGGATGTTTGGGGTTTAAATGAATTAATCGGAGCTGTTTTTTGCTCGTGTCTGACTTTCATCTCTTAACCTTGTCCGGCGTCCGTCCGTCGGTGGAACGGGCGCTCGCTCCGTCCTCCGGATGAGGCTCGGCGGCTCCTGCTCCCCTCCGCCTCGGCTCTGCTTACTGAGAGCAGTCAAACGGAGGCGACGTGGATAATGGAGCGTAATGTATAAACATATTAGCTCCCAGCTGTTTGTTGGGGGGGAAACGTTACGTATAGAGAGAGAGAGAGAGAGAGAGAGAGAGGAGGGGGCAGCGAGACGGCAGGATGAAGACACACGACCCCCAAAAAAAGACGAGGAGACGGTTTTTAAAACATCCTGTTTGGACGCGACGAGCCTCTGCGGCCGTCACGAACCCTCAGATAAGCTCTCACCCCTGAAGCAGATCACTCAGGCCTGCGTGTGTTAACACACTGCTGCGTTTTCAGGGGCCTCACGGGGTCCTCGAGGAGATCTGACGGGGTCTCCTGCCACCAGGATGACGACATGCTCAAATTCCAGCCTGTTTTAAGCCCAAAGAGACGATCAGAGGACGTGTCAGGGCGCCGCTCTAATCCCCGCCGCCCACATATGGACACAAACATCAGCCTGGGTCCCGCGTGGGGGTCCGGGGTCTATATGTGAGCCCAGGAGCCCTGCTTTAAATAACAATACACTCCTTATTCTGCTCGTATTTGTTGCTGTGGAGGGCCGAGGCGCCCGCCGCTCTCAGAGAGGCCCCGGCTGTGATTTATGTCGTGTTTGCTCCCCACAGCTTTTAGACTTTACACACACATAGCTACACTCCATAATGCGGGGAGTTTTTTCGGGGTAATAAGGCCGGAGTGTGTGTGAGTGTGTGGGGTGTGTTGTGGCCCCCCCACAGCTCCAGATGATTAGAAAAAACAACCCTACTGAGCGGCCGGACGGGGAGGCAATCATTTAGATTCAGAGCGGAGGGGAAATAAGGAAATAACAGGGGGGTGGATGGAGAGAATTGTCACCAGAAAACAGGTTGGACTCAAAGAGCCGCAGCTTCTCCACCAGCTGGAAAACACTCAACACATCCCTCTTTTTCTGCAGAAATGACTCCATTCTCTATTTCCAATAAATTACCTCCTGTGTTTCCAGTGAATTAGCAGAACCTCATCCCAGATTTTCCACTGAATTACCTGGACGTCGTTCCTCCATTTCCACTAAATCACTGCAACCTGATTCCTCTTTTTCCCTCCTCTGTCGCCGCTGAACACACACACACACACACACACACCCAATAAAACGTCTCAGCACAAACAAACGTGAGCAAAAACTTGCTTTGAAACACGAAAAATAATCCTAAAAACAAACTGAGGATGTGGAATTTAATCCTCTTGTGACGCATCAAAGTCACCTAATTCTTCTTTTTCCTTCCTGGAAAAATTGAAAAAAAATAAAAAACGCAAATGACTGAGGAAAAGGCCACATTTTTTTTTTGAAACATGTATCCGGACACAGATAAGGATGAAAAAAAACCCTCTTCATCCAGTTTTAACACACGCCGCAGGATGATGTACCTGCATTCAAGGGTTACGGCTCAAAACTTTGATTTAAAATACCAACTGATAGCCGCAGATCCGCCTGCTATCTCCAGAAAAAGATCTTTAAAAAAATATCAAACCATAAAGAGTCCACTGAGTTAAAGATGCCCAACTGTGTGTGAACATTAAAGTGCCCCATGCAGATGTCTGAGATCCTGTAATAGATTTTTAACAGTTTTCAGGGGGATGAAATACAAATCTATTATGAAACATCACAGAAATCTCACTGGAAATTCACTTTAAAGCAGAAAAAAAACAAACTCCTGAATATTTCAGGATTTTTCCTGAAGTGCACTTTTGCATTTTTCTCTTATTATTATATTAAAACACTTTTGCAGCGTCTGAGCGCCACAGGTCGTTTCCCTGCAGCTCCCCACATACCTTTGCTGGTAGGCGGTGATTCCCTGCACGCTCTGCGGGGTCCCGTTCGTGGCTCCGGGCACCGGCACCCGACCGACCGGCGGTCCCGTCACCATCCCGCCGCCTCCGCCGCCTCCTCCTCCGCCTCCAGCCCCGGGTCCCCCGCCTGCAGAAGCCGTCACCTGGACGCTGAAATCCGGGAAGATCCGGATCATGGTCCCCGGCCGTGTCCGCTGCGCTCCCGCGTCTGCTTCACCACCTCCTCCGCTTCTCCTCCTTCCTCCCAACGCACACCAGTCCCCGATCACTGGGATCACTGGGATCACTGGGATCGATAGACGTATTGATTCAGCGGTGAAAGACAAACAACAATCTTCTTTTTGTTGTTTTTGTTCTTCTTTCTCTTCTCTAACCTTCTGATATAACTCTCAGGAAAATCCGGATCATGGTTCCGGTGTCTCCGGTGCGCAAAACAGTCGCCAATCAGTGGATCGATAGATTAATGTGATTAGTGAGTGCGTGCTGCACGAGCAGGAAAGATCATAAACCTTTTTCCTCTGTTGGTTCCTCTCCTCTTCTCGGCTCTATCCCTCAGAGATAACCCCGGTGCACCCCCGTGCAGCTCCGGATCATGGTCCCGATGTCTCCGGTGCGCGCGGTCTCCCCCTTCTCTTTCCTCCCACTCAACAGTCAATGGGATCAATGGATCAGTGGATCTGAGAGGTGATTATTTCACCGATTAAAGCAGCCTTGTCTGTGTTGTTGTCTCCCGGTGCAGGAGCTCCGGACTCTCCTCTCTCACGCGGGCGCCACCGCCGGCTCTCCATCCGAGAAACGCAGCCGGTCCCGGTTTGCTCTCCGCCTGGTGTCTGCCGGTGGGTCGGTGGGTGTCTGTGGGAACAGCGGACCTGAAGGAGAGCAGTCAGCCAGTCAGTCGGTCAGTCAGTCAGTCAGTGAGCGCGCGGCTCTCAGCGGCACGAGCTCGGCAATGACATTGGTGAGATACAGTGATACGGCAGCAGCAGCGGCAGCAGCAGCGGCGGCGGCGGCGGCGGCGAAGTGTGTGTCGGTATGTCGGCGAGCGCCTGCGTGTGTGCGCGTTTGTGCGTGTGTGTGCGTGTGTGTGCTGTCCTCTGCGCTCGAGAGAGAGAGAGAGAGAGAGAGAGATAGAGAGATAGAGAGAGAGAGAGAGAGAGAGAGAGAGAGAGAGATTGAGTGACAGCGCTGTTTGTTCAGCGCGAGGACGCTTCCGCCACTTTATGTGCAGAATAACGCGGCGGCTGTAAACTGGACTTTTATTTTAAAGCAGCAGCGACAATAAAGAGCCCGTTTTATTGAAAATTGCATCTTTTTATTTCCTGCATGTTTCTGAGGCGCGTCGCAATGTGTTTCACCTCATAAATGTGAAATAAATAGTTTAAAAAACTTGCAGCGTCGCGGCGGTGAAACCGGATAAAGAGTTTTTAAAAAAAAACAAAGTCATCGCCGTTTTACAGCAACGTGTTGGTCAGATGTTCCTCAAAGAAGAAGAGAGAAGGTCTCGGACGGTTTCTGCAGGTGATCTTCACCTGTCCGCGTGAGGAACAACAGGCTGAATCCTCTCAAAGTGTCATTTTCACGTCACGAGCGGCGGATGTGAGAGCCGGTCCCGGTTCTGTGTTCACGGGATGGAGGCGGAGAAAGTGCCGGTTCGAGCTGAACTGTTGTCACACTTTGTGTAAATGATGAGGTGTGTTTGAGGTGAGTGTGTTTTCTTCATCAGGTGTGTGTGTGTGTGTGTGTGAAGTCCGTCCTCTCTGATCTCTGAACAGCTGAAGCCGCTCGTCTCGCGCTCCTCTCTCCGCTCTCTGGAGCTCCGTGTGTGATCAGACTCCCGAATAAAGTCTCTCTCTCTCACACACACACACACACACACACACACACACACACACACACACACACACACTGTCTCCTCCCCTTTCTCTCACTCACTTAAACTCTCTCTCTCTCTGTAAGCCTTCCTCTCCCTCTCTCTCCCCCTCTGTCTTCAATTACTCCATTTTCTTGCTTTCTACATATTTTGCTTCTCACTGATCATTTTTTATCCATATTACAGTTTTTTGCTCAACATAACAAGAAATATTTGAATCACATATAGCCGATTGCTTTTGTCATTCAAAAATAAGCCTCAATTTTACTAAAAGATTTTTAAAAACCCATAAAAAGTCCAAATGAAACCAAAAGTCCATCTTTGCAGTTCATTCGTGACCTTTGAAGCTTCAAGTGACTGAAACCACCAGCGGTTCATCTTTCAACATCACATCATCGTACAGTTTTCGCCTCCTCAAACCACAGATTTGTGTTTGAAAGTCGTCCTGTGAACTGAATTTACTCTGCAGGAGCTCAGAGGTGGTGAAGTGGTTTCTGTTTTAGTCAGTTTCATTAGATTTTACAGCCGTTTTGTGTTTCGACCAAAACAAAGACAAAAGAAAGATTTTGCAACCGTCTTTCTGCCAGAGACGAAACCAAAACATGATCTGTGTCCAACAATAACCAGTTCGTTTTTGTGTTTTTCTTCATCACATTTCAGCATAAAACACAAAAAGTTTCAACACATCTGTGCTTCTTTCACAAACATGAGGTGCCGACAATAATAAACGTTGATGTGTTTTGTGGTTGATACTGTGAAAAGGCCTCGGTTTGGTTTGGTTAAGAAAACAAAACTACTGAGTTTGGTTTTGGAAAAGATTATGGTTTTAGTTAAAGTTGTAGGTTTGTTTTAGTAAAGAAAAGATATTCCTTCATTAGTCCCACAGTGGGGAAATTTGCATTGATGCAGCATCAAGTGGACAGTAAAAGACAGAATGCAAAAGAGCAGCAATAAGAAGAAAGAAAAATAGATAATAAGTAGAAATTACATATTATACACATTATTAATAAGGGTGACGTTATGAAGTGGTAGTATTCAATTGCACATGATTGCACATGGATATTGCACGTAATTGAAATTATTACATTAAATAGCATAAATGATTTACGTCTTGTACTAAAACTTGGAACAAACATTGAGATTTACAGAAAAGAGACACTTAAACACCTGAACTGCCCACAAACAGAAATGTAAAAACACTGTTGTTGTTTGAGGGGAAGTTACATCTTTGAGTGATTTTTGACATAATTCACATCCATCTTCACTAAAGTTACCTGACAACCTGCTCAGCTGGAGATTTAACGAATGCGTCCAAAATATTTTGGTGAAACAAGCTGAATATTAACGTGAAGTTCAGAGGACAGAAACATGAACGTCATCATACGACTCAGCCGCCTTTTTTTTCCCATCAGCCCCGTGTGAACCGCGTTAGCCCGTAGCACAGAAAGCTAATTAGCTCACTCTTTTCCGCTTCACTTCCTTCTGCACTTTCCAAGTTTGCTGCGACTGTTATCTCCGGCTCGACCTTCTGAGGAGAACTCAGCGATCTGCCACTGAGACACGTTCGCACAACTAAAACTCTAATTTGCATCCTGACATTTTCAGCGCAGGGAATCGAACCCCCGACTCTGGCGGTTTTTACCGCTCTCCTCCTCCTCCTTATTGAGCCATCCAGGACACATTTCCAATATTTCCTCCTCCTCTGGACCCTCGGAAACCCCTCATGGACTCCTGCTGGGACTCCGGGCCTCACTTTGAGAGCCCCTAATAACCTACAGTTCTCGTCTGTCCTCCGAAACAAAGCATCACACTAATAAAACGTCCCAATTGAGCTGATTAAATACCAATAAAAACACACAGCTCGCCACTCTGCCAGCCTGCAGTCTAAATTGGATCGCAGCTCTAACCAGCAGCTCGTAATGAAAACCAGCGCTGCAGCCCGGCCTCGCTCGCCTGCACTGCAGCTTACCTCGCTCGCTCTCGCTCCGTAATGAAATCAAATGAATTGGACTGGAGGTTTCAGGGGAGACATGCTGGACCCCCTTATAGAATTAGGACTGAACGCTGTGTGTGTGTGTGTGTGTTTATGTGTGTTTGTGTGTTTGATGAGATGTGTGTCCCTGTATCAATGAGCACATGACCATTGACTCGTGATGTGTGTGTGTGTGTGTGTCTGTGTGTTTGTGTGTGTGCAATATGCATTGATATAATATGAATCTGCTCTGCAGTGTGTGCATGTGTGGTTTTTCTGGGTGTGTGTGTGGGTGTGTGTGCGAGTTTGTGTGTGTGTGTGTGTTTACATTTCAAGCTGTGTGTGTGCTGACTGTATTAGTGAGCTGTGACCAGGTAAAGTACAGCAGACAGAATCAGGACAGTCAACCTGCTGTTATCCCTCAGGACAAAACACACACACACACACACACACACACACACACACACACACACACACACACACACACACACACACACTCAGTGCTCCAGCAGCACAACAAACACACACAAACAGCCTTCATGAGTACATTCTCCCACTGTACTTTCTCCTTCTGTTGTGGTGCGTTCAGGGACAATTAAGGTTGTGGAATAATAACAATTATTAAAAAATATTATTGACAAAAATGTGATTTTATCAGTTATTAATTCCTTGTTTATTTAATCTTTAACAACATATTCCTGAACTATAATTTTGCCACATCTTGAATCTCATATTTTATTATAATGGTGATTAATAAGTTCATGGCCTCGGGTAGAAGGAGACGAGTTACAAAGCTGTTTGCATTTTCTATTTTCTCAGATTAAACAAACCATCACCCTCAGATTGATGCTTTTACAGTTTAAACTAGTTCAGCTCCTTTTTGACCTCAGGTGTATTTACTAGTTCGTTCAAACGTATCACAAGGTCACCTGCAAAGGAAGTTCATACCATCAGACCTCAAACTGCATTTAAAGATTACTTAAAGCAGTCAGGAAAATATATCAGCCAACAAATCTACGGCAAAAAAACTGTCCATTTCTAAAGATGTTTAAGGTTTTTACCATTTAATGACACAGTTCCTGCTTCCTGTCAATGAAAAAGAGAAAACGCCCCAAAAGGAATCTAAGAAATATATCTGAAGGTGTTGTGTGATGTTAGTTTTATACAGGAGGAGGCACCAGATAAGATGCAGAATAATATTTACACAAGAAATTTATTCAAAGTTGATGAAAAGACACAAATTGATGCAAACAGATGCAGAATCACTGCAGGCGGCGTAAACTGAGCTGATTACATACATGACATATAGCTCCACTTAAAACTGATGCAACTCCAGAAAAAAATATTATTCCAAATGTTTGACTTAATTTTATTAATGTACAGAGATCAAGACTGAATCAAAGTTAGGGAGCTTTCACACCTGAAAGTCCGGACGAAAGTCCGTACGAAGGTTCGTGTTTTTGTCACATTGTTTACATTTGGTTCGGTTGATTTCAGTCTCACACAGAAATTATACAAATGGACTAACGGACTTTACGTGACAAACCTACGTTGTATCGTCATCAAGTACGTAGGTTTCGTGGCTCTGTACTTAACATTGATTAGTTTGTTGGCGTCTGTTGGCTTCTTCACACCTGCTATTTTGATTCAGATTAAACCGAAAAGTCCGAAAGTCTGAAAGTCTGAAAGTCCGGACCAAAGGAGGCAGGTGTGAAAGTGCCAGAGAGACCAAACTAGAGTCAAAAATAAAAAAATAAAAAAGTGCCGTTTAAAATCTGAAACTTAAGTCAGAAATCAGGGAAAAAATATCTGAAGAAAAGCTCAGAATTAAATTTACAGAGTTAGTTTTTTATATCTCAAAAATTCGTAGTCATCTAACAATTCAAATTTTTAAAATTTTAAAAGATTTAATGATTTTACAGCAAAACAAGAATGAACCTTCTCATGGCGCCTAAACGCACCATCACACACATACACAAGTTCAGCAGGCGTATCGTCTCATACACACACACACACACACACACACACACACACACACACACACACACTCAGGAAGCTGTCAACAGTTTTTCTGACTTGCTGTAAAACACAACAAAAGTCAATAATTCCCCGTCATGTCTCTCTAAATCCATTTTGGAGGCGGCCTGTCATCTCTGCAGACACGCGTGCCTTTCTATTAAGCCGACCATCAGTCCGTTAAAGATCACATGTCTCTGTTTCCTCATTTGATTTTTTTTTCTGCCTCGCTGAAAGACAGCCGATGACAGAGAAATCATCATTTTTTATTTTCAGAAGATCTGACTTTGGACAAAACTAACACGCCGCCTTTTCACCAGCTGATGATTGATGAGCAAAAAGCCTGTTTGAGAAAAGATGACGAGTGTCACCAACTTTTATATTTACATTTCGGAAGAGTGTCACACACACACACACACACACTCTCACACTCACACACACACTTTAATCAGATTTAATTTTTATTCAGTCCTGAAACCAGCAGCTACAAATGCTTGTTAATAGACTTTGATAATGAAGATCATCTTCATTAAAGGAAATATATTGATTTAATTTTAATCAAATAACCAGCTTTTATTACCTGCTTTTTCGTAAGTATTTTTCTCCTTTTTATCATCTTCTGTGAACCGAAACTCTTAAAATTAGAGCTGTGTTTTCCTCTTCTGCAACTTAATCACCATAATTGATACTGACATTGTATGTTTATTTAAACTAAAGATACATGAAACTTAATGCATAAAATTTTACAGATTTTTAAGGTTGAATTCAACAATTCTGTGGTTAAAGTCTGGTTACACTTATAAAGAGTAAAAAATGTAGTTTTGTCTTTAAAACATCCAGTTTAGTCACCACAAACTCAACTAAACATCATCCTGACGTCACTATAAAAACACTGTTATTGGTAGAAACACAGTTAAAAAAAATCTGCAGCATCTTTTTAATAAAAACATTTATATTTTTTGCCTTAAACATGGCTGTAAAAGTTGGTCTTGAACGCAGATCTGATGATGGAAGTCATATCACCCTTTTTAAGGACGACCTTTCTCTAATTTCTCTTAAAATCTGAAGATGTTCGCTCTGTTTCTCGGGAAGAACAGCATCGTCTTTTAGTTTGTGCTGTAAAAAATCCGAACGTTAAAATTTGAGGCCTTTTACCAAAATTTAAAAAAAACAAAGAGAGTAAATCATCGTCTTAGTGACGTGTTTTCGTGTTTTCAGGTGAATAAATCAATTTTTTAATGTTTTTCTCTGAGCTGCTTCATGCTGTACAGAAATATATGACATCTACATCGTTAGCCGTCTTCAGCATCACATCATCAGGTCGGTGTCAGACAGTGAGACAGACAGTGAGACAGACAGGTAGCCTGGCCGACCGACCGACAGACCGACCGGAGAGACAGACAGGCGGTGACAGTCGCCCGGCCTGCCGGCTGGAAATGACAGCTGAATCTCTCTCCCCTGTAATCTAACTAATAATGTTAGCCTCTTAATATTTCCTCTCTCCCCGCGCTGATGGATGGGGTCAGGCTGCGATTCCCCCGGCGGAGGTCAAAGGTCAAACCGGAGCCTCGGCTCTCTGCTCCGCCACAGTAATGGGAGCTGAAATATTAGTCCTAAACGCCTGCGGACGCCGCGACGCCTCAGCACAGATGATGAATTAACTGCTATGAGGAATTACAGATGGAGCGTTTTGAAGACAAAGTTTTCACACACACACACACACACACACACACACACACACACACCTCCATATGCAAATGATTGATAATAGACATCACTGACATCAACTTTCTGTCTTCTTTTTGTCCTTTCCTGCACACACACACACACACACACACATATGCGCATTGTGTATGTTAATGATTGATCGCGGTCTCCCGTCGACGCCGCCATCATCACTGCTTTTATTTATCCGTCCGTTCGCAGCAGCTGTTGGCCTCTCGCTGTCTCGTATCAAATTGTTTTTTAAATGCATTTTGACGACTGATGTGAAAACGCAATCAGGCCAAAACGCCGTGAATCCATATTAAAAACACAATCATATGAACCTGTACAAACGCATCAACACACACACTCTCACACACACACACACAGAGAATCTGCTGTCACATGGTCACATGGGGGAAACTTTGTCTTTACTGGTGTTTTTTTCAGAGAAGTCAAACTAAATCGTCTCTACTTCTGAGTAAAATTAAGAAACGACCGTTTAAACAAAGAAAAGACTGAAGCTGATAATGTTTTAAATATCTGAACCGTCATTAAAAACACTCAAAGCAACATGAATGTTTTGTTTTTGCATCACAGCCTGATGTCTCTTCTTCCTCTCTGCAGGAGATCAAACCAACCAATCAGAGCTTTAGGTGAGACGAACAATAAGGATGTAATCTACCTGCTAAGTTACTAGTTACCTCTGTGAAAAATGCCAGTAAAGATGGAGGACACTGACGCACAACTTACAGAAATAAAACCATGATTTTAAAATTATCATGAAAAATTTATAACTGGCTCCAACAGCAGCTTTAATAACTGTGTCAACCAGGAAATGCATCACTCATTACTGACGTATCAGAGCAAAACAAAGCCAAATATCCTCTTTTCTCAAACACAAATCAGCTGACATGAACAACATCACCGGCTGAATGAATTAAGTTCATGTCATCACGTCTAAACAATGATTTTCAAAGTAAAACTAAAATACGACCATTTTCTGGAGTAAAATAAACAGCTTAGTTTAGTAACAGCAAAGAGTTTGAGTCTTTTGTTCCCTAAATTATTAAAATATTGCAGCAAAAATACCCCAAAACCAAAGAAAAACCACATTTTGCCTTTAAAAACCATAAATGATGTGACATGAATCAGACTTACCTTCTCACATGTGATGAGTCTGATGTTTTTCTGCATAAATCCATGAATTCATTCAGGCTGAAATCAAATCAAACAGTCCAGAAGACAACAGGCCTCAAAGCTCAGTGAGCCTCAACAGGAAGCTTCTCCTTCAGCCTGAGCAGAAACTTTCACAATAAAACTCTCCATGGTGATTTTAAACAGACAAAATGTTCTTTTTGAGTCATTCGAAGCTCAAATACAAATTTCAGTTTAAAGTCGGTCGTATTTTTACATCTGTCACCTTCGTTTGATGCAGAAAAATGTAAAAATGTTCTTGGAAACTGTCAGAATTATGAAAAAATAAATTAATTTGTAAGACAAAAGAGGAAACAGCCTCTGCTGGTTGGTCACTTTGTGTTGTCTCCTTCAGTTTCCCTCCACAGGTGAAAATAATTGAAGCCCCAATCAGGTATCAGGTGATGTGGGCGGAGCCAGCTTCAGTGAACATCATTGGATAAAAAGAGAGATTATATATGTGTAATGTTTTATAAAATTAGATTTAAATTCACCTGCAGCACAACTTTGTATTATTTTACTTTAAAATGTGATAAAAAATGTTCCTGAAATCCCACAAAGGTTTTGTTTACCTCTGTTTACCTGCGTGTTCTCGTCTCTCGTCATGAAAGCGACTGTGGAAGCTGAAACGTCAGTCGAACAGCCGCCTTTGTTTGCTTCTTTCACTTCTCCGGATGTGATTTTTTTTCCCCAACATCATCCTCTGAAAGCACCGCGGCTTTCTGACAGCCGACTATCATCTCCTGGATGTGGGAGTGTCCTTGAATGCAACACTAAAGACAGTTTTAGAATTCTCTTTCTGCACCGACGCGTGAAGTTCAAGTGAAGGTGACTTTTTTTTGTCATCAATTTTTTATTGATATAATAACACAGAGCGTAAAACTCAGGCAGAGAGCTGGAAGAAGAGGTGATGCTGCGTTCAGGTACTTTAATCATCAGCTTTCTACTTTGTAAATACAGCTCACATCAACGACTGAGGCCTAATTACTGCAGGAAAACTGCTGATTTATGTCTCATTTCACACTTTAAACCCAGAAGATCCTGAAACAAAATAAAAATGGATGTTTCATCTCATTCAGAGTCTGTCGTTTAAGGAAATCTGATAGCTGATAGATTATGAAAAAGTCAGAATATGATCTTTAAACTGACAGTCCTGGTTCAGGTTCATCCTGGTTCCTGGTTCCTGAGCAGGCGGTGTGTTTGAGTCTGTCAGGAAAACTGAACTCTGAGCAGTTTGGACGAGAACTCCTTGAACCTGCAGCAGGAGAGAAGTTTTTGTGTTCATCTGCAGCCTGTCGAATCGTCGATGGATCGCTCTGATTGTAGCGAACAAAACCCTTGATGACTTCAGCGTATTATATACATCCCCTAATGTAGGATCAGCTTATAAGCAAATCTGTTTTCAATCTATCCTTCCATTTTCTGCTCTCGTCCCCAGACTAAAGTACATTATGGTGCTGCTGATGATGAAGGGATGGTTCTGCTCATCAGGGAGAAGAGGAGAGGGAAATGAAGGAGGGATTGCAGAGGCTTTCTGCAGCGCTACGAGAAGATCATTACAGAGCAGAGAGAGGCTCGAGAAGGTGCTTTACTCCGTGTGTGTGTGTGTGTGTGTGTGTGTGTGTTTGAACACACACACGTCCCGTTTTCATTCAGCAGCGATGCAAATGCTTTAAAGCACATCCTCGTCCTGCAGCTTTCTAATGACACCATGCTTTTAAATCTCAGTGTTGCAGCGTTGCAGTGATTGTTTCCTGCGTCGGGGCGTCACATGTCCGAGTGCTGCAGGTTCAGGTTCAGGTTCAGGTTCAGGTTCAGGTGTCCTCACCTGAGAACACGACGACAAAAACGTCTGAGTCCTGATGAACATCTGAGGACTCGCTCATAACTTTAAATACTCTGAGTTTTGCTTATTTGCAAGACAAAGCTGATGCAACATAGTGAAGCACATTTTTGTTCATTTCCAGGTTTGTATGTTTTTGCACATGATATGTTTTTCTTTACACAATCAACATTTCCTCATTTTTTATCATTATGTTGAACATTTTGTCCTTTTAAACACTTTGCAGCTCCTCATTTTGTGCATAATTTAACTTTTACACAACCCAGAATAAATAACGACCTCACTGCAAACCACAGACATGTTAACACTTCAAGTGTCCCTTCATGTTTTTATGATTCTTGATTTAAGTCGAGTTAAGTTTTGGCACAAAAACCACTCGGTTTAAATTAAGATTGTGTTTTAATGAAGAATTGCGTTCAGATTCAGATTATACTGATGTTAAATCAGTGAAATTATTTAAGCTGGAGATGCTGGTAGAGTTGAAATGTTGCAGTGATATCAGTGTTTGGTTTAGTTCAGCAGAAAGAAATTAATTTAAATTAAACATAAAATGTAATTTTTGTTTAATTTTTGTAATTTTCGAATGTAAACAGTCTGGATGGATTAAAAGTTCTGCAGTTTAGAGGAAAAATATTCTTGATTTTTGGCTGAACTGTCCCTTTAGTCTTTATTTAATGTGCCCTTGAGCAAACTGACCGAGCTCCTCAGCTCCATGGGGGGAGGAACTGGAGCTGCAGTGGTTTAACTGGGCGGCTCCCAGTATGAAAGTGTGGATCTGAAGATGAAAGATAAACCGAGACTTGACGGAGGAGTCGGTGACGTCCGGCGTGTCCTCACTTGAGACGAGGTCGGCCATTTGTTGTATTTGGTGTAAACGGGGGAGGACGACCCCCCACCTGCGAGCCGAGCGGAGGGAAGCGGATTCATTCAAGCTGCAGGACAGTGAAAGTTTTGACATTTAAAGCCTTTAACTAATCAGTCCGTCTGCGTTTTATCCCTTTTTCTCCGACTTCACAGTGAGAGAGGAGATAATTTGAGCGCTCTGTCTGTTTGATGTACGGTAATCACATGTGATCTTTTCAACAGGGAGCCGGCCGTCTCGTTAATTTGACCGTCGGTGCGCGGCCGGACCCCCCCCACCACCCCACAACCCCCCCCTCAGTCAGGCCGCTGCCTGAAGAGTAATTGCAGAGCGACCATGCTTCGATGCGCTCGACCTTTACGACCTTAAAAGCCATTTCCATTTTTCTGACCACAAAAAAAAAGAACATATCTTGTTAATTGCAAAGAGGCAAATATTCTCCTCCTCCTCCGCTCTCCCCTCTTCTTGCTCCCTATTTGATTTCCCTTTGAAGGCAAAACGCTGAAAAGCATTTCCATTTTCATTCATCAATGCTTATCAGTCATCTGAAGGCCCCTTCAGCCACAATCAGCATCACGGCTCCAACCGAGAGGGACGCAACAATGAGAAACTATCAACAATCGCAGGAAGCAATTTGCTTTAATGTGGAGTGTGTTTTGTTGCAGCTAACTGCTATTTTTTAATCCTCTGACGGCGGCTCGCCTCTGATGCTCGGTGAAAGACAGAAGGAAGTGTCACAGCGCGGCGTCATGACGGAGTTAAACACAGAGTGCAGAGAGCCAGCCGGCAGCAGGAGAACCAAAACTACCGAAACTACCGAAACCACCGAAACTACCGGAGGACCGATGAGCCAGGCAGCGAACGAGCTGAACGTCAGAGATCAGTTTACTGACACGCAACATGTTCAGAAACACTCACTGAAATATCATTAAAGGAGCTCTAGAGTGAATACAAAGTGTTCTGATCACATGACCTTCATCAGGGTCGCCTGCTCTGATATGCACCACCTTGAACTTCCTGGAGGAGGGGCTCCACACACTCCTCTTCAACAAGGTCACATGATCAATGGAGATGGACATCAGCTTCAGAGTTACCTGCTAAACTGTGAGATGTGGCTGAAAGCTCTGGAAAGAATTAGTAAGTGGATCTGTAGTTGAGGTCGTCTTGTAGAAACACAGATACTCTTCTTGTCAATAAAAAACTTTGATGATTACATTTTTGGCCAATGAGGAGAGGAAATGCTGAGGATGCTGTGGATCAAACGATTGAACCAACTGAGTGTAAACAGATTCGTTTCCATGACAACTCAGCAAACTCCATCAGCTGATGAAAACTGCATGCTGGTGGAAATATCAAAAAAAGGCTTGTAAGTTACTCTCAAATTGGGATTACTTCTGACAAACTTCTACCTCCGAGGTCAACAATTAACTTTATTAATTTAACACGTGAGCTCCTCGTTTCATTAAAGGATCATTCAACATTTTGTTTAATGTTTACGATGTTTTACGATCACCGAAAATGAGGCAGAAAAGTCGGCTCATGTCATGAAAATCATCCACATTTCTTCCTGTTTTTACATTTCGTTGCTTCTCACAACTCATCTTTCTGCATCTCTCATAAAAGTCTTCAAGTTTCCATTAAACTTTGTGCTTCAGTGTCTGAGTTTTAGTCTCTGAAGCTTCAGGTGAGGAAACCTGATCATTTCTGTCACCTGATTTTACAAACACAAATATTTCCTATAAAAAAAATCCAAATCTAATGGAAAGATTTCTTTGATATTCCAGACTCTCTGTTCTGCTCTCCAGAGGATGAACCCTTCAGGTTTTAACAGCCTCACAGTGTTTCCTCTGTGAAACCGTCGGTCCATCATCGTTTTATCTGCAATAATTGAATTCTAAAACTTTAACAACAATAATTTGAATGTTCTGCCGCAGGGACGTAAACATTTTCATGTTTGATTTATTCTGATGTGAAAAGAGACTTTTCATCACCAAACCAACAGAGTTCAGCTCTAAAGAATGTTATCAAGGACCGACTCTGCAATCAGGGACAAATTGATTTGCAGTGTGTCAGAGCTGCACGTCGAGCTCCGGCGTTCAGGAGAAACCACATGGCTGCCATCCGTCCTCCTCATCATCAGCCCGCCATCTTCTCTGTGTCGCCAGCAGCATTTTCCCGTTTCACAGGACTGACCTCCCTCTGATGAAGAAGACATTATTTAACATCCTGTAATATCCCCAAAGTGTGTGTTTATCATCCAATCCAATCACCTTCTTCAGCTTTCGATTGTACTTCATCTCCTCGACGGCTGAAACTTTCCGTCTTTGCCTGCAGGCGACTGAGCAGGAAAACACAGGTCTGATTAAGGGCAAGAAATGAATCTGTGGAGGATCAAAAGAAATGTTAATGATGTATTTCTGATGATTGGGGGTTTGACAAGCGTCTGTTGTTTAAGTAAACCTCTGATATCCGCTTTGAATGGAGTGTTTTTTATCCACAGTTGATGGATTGTTTCCAAAACTTGAAATTAATACTCGTCAACCTGCCGTGCAGGTGAAAATACGATGTGACAGCTGATGTCATCAAGTTAAAAACGACTTTAGAGGACTTTTTTCAAACTATAACTCTCCGTCATAATCAATGCTGCTGTGCATTTAACAAGTTGGTTAAAATTGGAGGAAGTCATTCCTGCCTGTGGCCATCAGTCTGTGCAACTCCTCACTCTGAGTGTTGGACGCAATAACTACTTTGATGTGCAATAATCCAGTGCAATAACTACATCCATGTGCAATACTCAATGTGCCATATTCTATATTTTTTGTAGATACAGAACAAATGTACATTTATATTTATATTTTGGTGTCTAGAGATATTCTATCTTACATTAGTATTTATGTTTTAATTTTATTGATATATTTATACTTCCTACTTCTTTAAGACTTCTGAATGGGAGCATCTGTAACGAAAAGCAATTTCCCCTCGGGGATCAATAAAGTATTTCGGATTCTGATTCTGATCTGATATAGTGACACAGTTCCTCTCTTAGATAGCATGGAGTCTGGACTCTCTGACGGAGGTGTCTGAGAGGAGAGTTTAGCTGTCACACTCCAGCGTGGATTACATAAAGAAACAGGTCAAATGGTAATACTCCTCAAAATGTAGTCTCAACTCAATACTGCTTTAAAATATGATTTTTGATGAATTGCTGTTTTTTTGCTGTTTGTTTTTGGGTTTGTATATTGTTATGTTTGTTTTTTTAACTACACATTATTTTTTCAGACTTCATGCTGTTAAAAGGAGGGGTTACTCACAAGACAGCAGAGGAGTTATTTTAAAAAAATTAACAAGAATTAAAGAAAAAGGGAAAACAAGGATAAAGCTAAAAATAATATTGTCAGAAATAAAATTATTTCTAAACATTTAAATAACTTTTACATCAGACTTTTAGAAGATGAAAAATATTCAGTTTTTAAAAAATCTATCAAATTTTTACAAGCACAGTGTCGCAATGAAATTTTCAGTGTAACTGCGTGCTCAGTGCACATGCATCAGGATGAAATTTATTTGTTAATGCTAATTAGTGAGAAAATGTATACACTTGAATTGTAAGGGGCAACAGGAGTCCACTGTTAACTGGCACATAATGACACATTGTGCCCTATTAGATAGCATGGGGCGACAGTCACACTCCAATATGGGTGAAAACAAAAAAAAAATAGCCTAAGTGACATGGATGATATAGGAGAATGAAAATTATAGGAGGTAGAGAGAGTCAACAGTGTGCCTGAGATGCAAGGGATAGTTTAGCTGTAGTAAGGAACTGGTTTTTCTTCAGCAATACAAAATTTAATCCATTAATCTTGGCTATACTAGATTTTTTTTTCTCTTTGCCTGCACTGTAGTAATTAGTAAAACTAAAATACAATTTGCTCCTCAATGATTGCAGCTAGTTTTATGAAGTTTAACATTAATTGGCAAAAAGAGAAAGCACATTTGAAAGCTGACAGAGTGCACCATTACAATTACAGATTTTGCTTTAACTGAAAGGCACAGAGCTAGTGCAGCATTAGGTGAAGTGGTTTGTATTTGACTTAATTCTGTGTAGGATGAACGTACTATAAAAGAAACTTTACAAAAAAGAAGAGCTAGATTGAACAAAAGTTTATTTAAGTGCTTTGAACCCATACAACAACACACTCCTAAACTGAGAGTTTCTCACTTGCTTTTGCTGCATTCCTAATGACGGAAATGGATTCTTAGGTGATAAGCTATAAAAAAGAGCTTAACACATGAAAATCCATGAGCTCACTATAAGAATCTCACTATATTCAATCCAGTTTTCCAGTTATTTTCATCTCCTTCAAGAAGTCTCAAAAATGGTGTTCCATGGTTTCTTTCTTTGCCTCCTTGATTTCTCTGTACATAAAAAAGAAGGAACAAAAGCAAATAAATAGATATATGAAAGTGACCTTTTATAAATTTTATCAACATCAAGGTTTTCTATATGGGTGATAGTTCTCAGAATAGATTCAACAACACATCTTTTTGACTTGATGTCAGTCATTTATGATTGTTCCAAACAAGTCTTACTTACTTACTTTATACCACAGGGTGTCAGTAGTATTTTCTAACAACACATAGGGTGTGGTATTCAGGTGGAGGCAGAAGAAGAACCGCTACGCGGTGATGGGTGATCGATAAATAAAGCATAATAGTAATGAAGAAGTTTAAAAGCTAATGGCAGAAGAGTGAATGGTTCTTCTTGTTTAAACAGCAAACATGACACCGAGAGCTCCTGACGTGACATTTGCGGTCCAAAGACGCTTCCTCTTACGGGCCACCTTCCGGTTACACTGAAATGCCTTCCGTTTACACTGAAATGCCTTCCGTTTACACTGAAATCTCAGTAGTGTGTGTGAGAGCGTTTCAGTAGTTTGTGTGAGAGCGATTCAGTAGTTTGTGTGAGAGCGTTTCAGTAGTTTGTGTGAGAGCATTTCAGTTTCAGTAGTGTGTGTGAGAGCATTTCAGTAGTATGTGTGAGAGCGTTTCAGTAGTTTGTGTGAGAGCATTTCAGTTTCAGTAGTGTGTGTTAGAGCATTTCAGTTGTATGTGTGTGAGGTTTTTACTATAATTTTTGAATATGTTTAGTTTCATATGTGTGTGTGAATGGTTATCCTGAATAATGTCCCTGACGGCCCCTCATATAAATGTGTGCTATCCACAAACCGACATCTTTGATGTCACAACATTATTACATCTTACAGCGAACATGCATTCTCAGACATTTTTTGGTGTTTGGTAATCTAAATCTCTGATGAAATAGGCTAACTTGGTTTTATAATTAAAAACAAGGGAGAGTTGACCACTTTGCCAACAGGCAAATATAGAGCAAGTACAACAACACAAGACACATAATTTAACAGACCAACCTATGTTACTTACAATATGCAGTCCGAACTTTACTTCATCATCATCAAATTACATATTTTGTTGTCATTGCTTTAATAGAGGGACCTCTGATGGCAAAATCTCAATTCTGTGAGTGACAGAAGAAGATATTTTGCCCTAATATTGTCTTTAAAAAATTTCTTCTTGATTTGACTTTATCATTCAGTTCAAACTTTAGGACTTCAAGTGTACACCTCAGTAAAAGTCAAGCATAGTTAATGGATTAACCCTCATGACTGCATCTGCTTCCGGTTGGTACTTTCAAGGCTGTTTATTTATGAGGTGTTAACCACACAGATCTAATTAAACGCTCCATTAATCAAATAGAAGGTGCATTTACCAGTTCAATGATAATTGAATAAAAATAATCCTGACTGCACTGACAGCTGGCAGTATACATACAGCCACAGATTTGTGTTAAGTAAAACAACTTTAACCTGTTATGAATCCATCTGTTTTTATACAAGTTATTCTTAATTTTTTTTTTTTTTACTTTTTCATTTTCTCTTTTTTTATTTCATTGTTTCTTATTTTTGGATTATCTTCGCCATAATCTATACTTTACTTTTAACAGTTCTACAGAAAATTAAGATGATATAAAAATATCATGAGCCTGTTTGTCCACTTAGATGCAAAAACAGCATAAGATAAACTGAAATCAGAACACAACAAGAGAAAATAGGTTTTTCACTTGATTGTGTTTATTGACACAGAGTCATTGTCAAAGTCATCACCTCCTTGGAAAGTGTTGCAGCGGCCCTTCATCATATCTGTTGTCAAGTCATTTAAGTTCATATTTATATTTTTGTAGAAACTTAAGGTACTTGGACAGTTTGAAAACACTGATTAGGATAAGTCAGTGTGCAAGAATACAAATTTGGACATTGTCAAACATTCACCCAGTGACATAAAAAATAAAACAGAGACAGTTTTTAAAACCAGCAATGACTTGACTCTTTGTGTTTTAAATTCATTTAAAGCAAATGTGTACATTTTTTCTTGATACACACCTTTGTCGACCTTCCTACTTACACGTCATTTTTAATCAGTTTGCTTGTTTAAAAGGGATGGCTAACCTTGTCCAGATCATTGTTTTGAAATGATTAATCAAGCAAAAACTCAAGTTGAGAGCAAGATAAACTGCAAGCAAAAGACTTGTCCTTAAACTTACATTCAGTTGCATCCCCACAGTCTCTTTCTTCCCGCAACTTGCGTAAAAATCATAAGGTCAAACAAGTAGCTCTTTCACCACACATCCTAGTGTCATAAATGTTCCATAATAAGTCAAAGTGTGTCTATGCAGAAACAAACAACAGAGCAGCTGTCAGATACAGTGACATAATTTTATTAACAGTTAAATAGCAATATACCTATGAAATTTAAAAAAAACAGGATGACAGGATGTTTGGTTTTCACTGAGGCTAGATATTCTACATTCAGTGGGCTTAGAAATTAAGCATGACAGGGGTCATTTTAAGAGCATTACAACTCATTTACCACTTTAAATCTGGTAATCAAAGATAACAAAACTGAGAGTCAGATTCCAGAGCGCCCTAAAACCATTTGTAACCAGGAATGGTTACAAATCTGTTTCAAAAACACCCAGTTATTTTTTCAAACACGTACATATTTTCAAATTGCTGCACATGTGAATATGAATCAGCATTTTATACCTAGAAGGGACAAAAAATATGAAAAATAATGTACATATGGGGTGCACACAGTTACAACTAATTGCTTTTGAAACATTTGGTATTTCTTCTGATGATCCAACTGCTGATATTTGATTTACAGTCAGTTGTGTCACTGTACAAGACTGACAAAGCATTATACTGCCTTTATGTACTTTGCATAAAGTCTGGCTAATTTACACTGGAAGTGAGATAACAGCTAGGGATGTTGACATGTACAGATAGCAGGAGAGTAAGAGATGTGCTGCATTCTGTTATAAACATGACAGGTTGTTTGCTTTAAGTTGACTCATTAATCCTGAGGTACGGATACCATTTCCTGTTAATGCCTCCGAGAATTCCTTAGGGGATTTTTTTTGGCACTTTGAGTAGTTGAAAAGGAAGAAAGTGCAGAATGAATGCAGACAATTTGCCATATATAGTATTAAAGTTCTTAAACTTCACTGATTGTGATATTAGTTAAGATAGATAGATAGATAGATAGATAGATAGATAGATAGATAGATAGATAGATAGATAGATAGATTTTTTTTCCCATGCTGCTTTACTGCCTGATCAAAATACATCTTCTGTTTTCATTGTTTTCATAGAGATTTCTAGCAGCAGAAATTACATATAGTGCATTTAAAGCTAGATAAGGGGAAATTTAAGCTGAAAAAGTGCATTCAGGGCTTAATATGACACACTTATGGTGACAAACTTTTTCAGTTTAGGTTAATTAACAAAATGTCAATGAATAAAATTTTGTACTCAGTATGTTTTTTGTTTTTTTTTTACTTCAATATCAAGTGAGAAAAGAACTTGGTTGCAGCCTCTTGCCCTTCTGAAGTAAATTACAGTACAAATCAATTGGTTTAAGGATTGTAAAAACAAACACTACCTTGTGGCACGACTCCAGCCATATCTAATGATTGTAGCCTGAGATTATCAGGCACCAGAAAGTGTTTGCTCTTCCATTGAAAAGGTGTGTGACAAAAGACAAACAAAACTACATCTTTTAAAACCACTTCTAAGGAACATAATTTTATCTTTTTATTTAATTTGAAATTTTTATTTTTGTCTGCATGTACATTCAGGTGGGCATGTATGAATGATAAATATATACACAGTTTAGTTTTTTTTATGTATTTATCTTTTTTATTGTAGACCACTTTGTTGTTGTGTTTATTTATTGATTGATTGATTTATTTGTTAAGTTATATTTTTTTATTACATATGTAATATTGAGGCACATAATTTTAGGTGCTGATGGTGGACATTTTAAATCATGAGTCAGTTCATCATAAAGCAAATCAAATCAACAATTCATAGACAGTTATGGTTCTGCCATTTGTTAACAGGACTACAGCTATATTTTTTTTGTTAAAATAAACATTTAAAAAATATGTGTTTGAACACAATGATGCTAAATATAGATTTTAATCAAAGGAAAATACATTTTAGTCAAAGGAAACACATGCAGGTCATTCAAGGTTAATGTACAGAGTGAGAGGCTTTTACTCACAGTCAAAGCAGTCAAAGCAGGATATTTGTAATAGATCTAGTTAGTCGTAATTTGAAGTGATAACAGCATGAAGCGTGACTTACCTGGCGTTGAAGCCTCTCCCATTCCGAGCACAGCCCTCCCACTGGCAGCAGTAACCAGAATATTTTTCAGGCTTCACAAGGTCATTGATGTGAACCACCAAGTCCTGCAACGAAGCGAACAGCAGGCGGCACTGCAGGTCAACGGAGAGACAGATTGGACTGAATTCTTTTGACTTACACTTTTTTAGAATCACTTCAGCACTAGTTTCACAAATTTTGTCTTTTTATTGTATTCAGAGAATTTTTCTTTCCATCACAAAGGGCAAAATTCACATCAGATGATTAGATTGCACATTTTTCAAAACTCTCACTTTTTTCAATTGTTTCAATACAGTACACAAACAAAATATTATTTGTTCATTGAACTTAAATCATTAGTTCAAAATTACAACTTAACATCAAAGTATTACCTTTTCAAGATGTAATTCACACTTTGCATTTGAGACAACCCATTGATTCTCATTACAATGATCTAACAGTTGATATGACTCCTCAAATGATAAGTAACCGTTGTTTTACTTTTAAAGCATAGTTTTATGAAAACTAAGAAACATTATTCCATGTTCACATCATGTAAAATGTTTCAGTAGATTAATGAGATCCATTAACACCAATTTGTTACTAATTATCGATTTTAGATTTTACCTTGTGGTACGAGTGTTAATGTTAAAGTGGTATCCACAGCAACATAGTGGTGCTGTATCATAGAGCAGCAAGGTAGTAACTATAGAGGTCAAGCTGGAAGGAGAAGGAGGGAGACATGGCTAAAAATTGCTTTTATACGGAGGGAACCTATGTTGTGATTTACAGTATTGTACTTCATTACATTAATACATTTTGGATTTTTTAAGATGATTCCACTGCACCTTCTCTCTGGTCCTTTTACAGTGACATTACTTTTAGCACCATGATGAAACATGTGTTTCATATTCTGTACTACAATATTTAATGGTTGTACAAACAACTAAACTGTGAAACTATGAGTATCTTGTGTGTGGGTGATCTAAAGAAATGCCACTATAGTATTTCCAGATAAAATGTGTTGTTTGAATGAGTGATTCAGGAGTACAAGGTGCCTTTAAATATATAAGCACACAATTCAGTGTTTTAAATGTGGGACAGCATGGTTTTTTGTTTTTTTGTTTTGTTTTGTTTTGTTTTTTTTATTTATTTATTTCAAACATACAGAAGTACATTTAAAAGCAGAAAGAAAAACAACCAAAAATTAGTGTCCGAAAAGGAGTAGGTGGAAGTAAAACTTATATATC
>JAQMCX010000015.1:50907-63446 GCA_029814765.1 Acanthurus leucopareius
ATCCTGCAGTGCTGTTGCCTAGCAACCGCCCTCAGGTGTGTGTGTGTTTGTCTGTGTGTGTGTGTGTGTGTGTGTGTGTGTGTGTGTGTGTGTGTGTGTGTGTGTGTGTAAGTGTGTTTGTGTGTATGAGTGTGTGTGTGTGTGTGTGTATTATGTGAGTATGGGGGCTCTAGGTTTTGCTTAGCCCTGGAGGCACCCATAGGGCGGTCACATCTCTCTCACACACACACACACACACACACACACACACACACACACACATGGTGTCAGTGACGGCCTTTGTTCGTGTTCAGCTGCTTCCTGTTTTGATTTGAGTTTAAAATTAGAAAATAAATTCTCTGTTTTTCACACAAACGGTTTTGAAATCATCTGAAAATCGTCGGAGCTGAACGAGACTTTTTGAACGTTTGTTTTTCTTTTCTTCTGTTTTCAGGTTTTTACTTTTTTCTCTTAAAACCAAAGAGAAGCTGAACAAGATCAAGTGTTGATTAAATTTATGTTTTACTTTGAGTTTCCTCACATCTGCATCTCAGTTTCATCCCCTGTGTGTTAATTCTGACAGCAGATTCTGATTCAGTCTCAGTCTTTTGAATCACACACCGTTTAATTTTAGTCATATTTTAGTCATCTGAGTTTAGTTTTAGTCTATTTTAGACCAAATATTAGCAGATTTTAGTCGTCTTTGAAACTGTGCGAAGTTCTGCAAACTCGTCTTCGTCCTCCTGTGAGTGACCTTTCAACCTGCCCTCTAAAGACTCGCTCTGATTGGATTTCTTCTTCTAACATTTTCGTCTCGTTTTTATTCGTTGACTAAAGTGTCAGTTATATTTCATCTCAGTCATCGACATCATATCTGACTTTTTGTTTAGTTTTTATTTAGTTTTCGTCCTTTAAAAAGGTTCGTTGACAGATATTTTTCGTCGTAGTCTTCGTAAACGACATTAACACTCCCTGCTTCATGTCTTTTCACTGTCGGGGACAAACAGGTTCAGGATCTGTTTGAACCTGATCTACAGAGACTCTGCAGATCCGGTTCAGCTCCTCAGTGTTTCACATCAGGTTTGCTGTTCGTCTCCATCTGTGAAACTCGTGTTTGTGTCGAGTTTTTGTTTCACTTCTGACTTCTGTGTTCGGTTTTTGCAGGAAGTGACATCACAACATCATCTCAAATATGTAAATCACACAAATACACAAAGTTTAAAAGCCTCCAGCGACGGACGAGTGAAGATAATAACAACAAAACAACATGATTTACTTCTTGTGTGAGTGTGTGTGTGTGTGTGTGTGTGTGTGTGTGTTGACTCACTCTGACTGGCCTCGTCCTTGAGGTGGGCGGTCTTACTGAGGCTTGGCTCCGCCCCTGTGCTGCTCTGTTGCCATGATTGACAGCTGACTGAGAGCCCAGCTGAGGAGGAGAGAAAGTAAATAAAAGAGGAAAGAAAAGAGATAAAAGTAAAGACCAGAAAGAGAAGAAAAGATGAAGAGAAACAAGAAAACAGAGATATTTGGTCACAAACACTCGATTCGGCTGAAAATGAGAAAACAACGTTCCTCTTTATTCTTTGCTTTTCAAGAGAGAGAGAGAGGGAGAGACAAACAAGAGGAGGGAGAGAAGAATAAATCAAAACGGCATTATCGGTCTGAAACGTTGTTTGTCTTTGTTTCCTAATCGGCTTGTTCTTTCTTTGAGCCCAAACTGATGAAAAGTTGCAAATTAAAACAACGAGCATCAGGCCGAAAACAATTCTCTCCCCTCTGCATCCCGCGCTCTTAATTGGTTCACAACTAATCGCTTTGTAAAGACTTGTGTAGCTATTATCCTCCCCCATACATCCACCGCTGACACACACACACACACACACACACACACGTGTAGTCACGCCTACATGCACACACACATGCCAGAGTGTTGACACACTTCAACCCCCCCATCCCCCCGTTTGCTTTTGTTTGATTCCTTTTTTATGAATTTAGAAGCTGATGAGGAAACTGTGACATCAGGACGGAAACGCTGCTGCAGGTTCGGTCACATGATTTATGTTTAACTGCAGGACGAAGTTTATTTTTTACCTCCAAACATCCGTCATGCAACTTTAATCAAAAAGAATAAAAACAAATATAAAGTTTAAAAAATGCAAAGGATGAAATTTCAAAAAAGTGACAGCAAAATATTAAAAAATTCAAATTAAAAACACCAAAAAATGCAAAGATTCTTAAAAATACAGAAATAATTACGTCCTTATTATGTTTAATAACTATAATTAATTAATTGATGGATTAATTGATTGATTTTCCCTGAATGGAAACGGCTGTTTTTTGCAGATTATGTCTCTTAGAATTTATTTCGATGAACCTCTTGTGATTATTTCCTGTGATTTTGTGGAGTTTTGCAGTAAAAGTGAAATAAATAAACAGAGAACATGTTTCCACATTAACATGCTGCGTGTGAGACGTCGGCTCTTCAGCTGAGTCGAGTTTCTCTTCAGGAGTAAAGTTGATGTTCAGAGGAGGCAGCAAGGTTGCAGAAGAGAAGGTGAAAAAAAACTCATTTGCATAAGGAAATAGAAAACTTAAAAAGAGCACAAACACGCTAATTCAGCGATGAAATGAATTGAACGATCACTGCGGGATGAAGGAAGCTCTTAGCTGATGAATCCTAATGAAATCTGACTGATAGTAATTATGCTGATGTTGTTCTGTGGACCTTAACCTTTTCACTGAGAAACTGAGTCTGCAAATCCCCCCCTTCCATTAACACCTGAGGGAGGAGAAGAGGAGGAGGAGGAGGAGGAGGGAGGAAGGGAGGAGGAGAAAGTGAAGGAGTGTAAAGAGAGAGGAAGCTGCAGAAGGAGAGAGAGAAAAGAAGACTGGAGGAGAACAAATGAGGAAAGACTGGAAAGAAAGAGGAGGCAGAGGACAGGAGAGGAGAAGAAGAGGAGGAGGAATAATAGATGGAAAGGAACAAGAAAAATAGGAAAAGAGATGTTGAGAGAGGAGAAGAAAGTTTGTAGAAAGTACATAAAGAGATGCAAGAGAGAAAAGAAACAGAAAAGGGAGAAAGTGAAGATGAGAGGAGTGAAGGAGGTGATGAGAAATAAGGGTGAAGTATGTGAAGAAAAAAACAGAAAAAAGGTGAGAAAAAGGACATTAAAGAAGAAAAGAGAGGAGGATGAGAGGATGAGTGTGAAGTGGAGAGGAGCAGGAGAAAGGGTAATGAGGAGGAGGAGGAGGAGGAGGAGGAGGAAGGGGAGGATGAGAGGGGAGGTTACGCATATCAGCACCTCTCACGTCCGTCCGGCCTTAGAAATGGAAATGAGAGAAACGCACACCGGCCTCATTACATTCAAGCCCACTGAACGGCTCCGACTAATACCTGGAGTGGAGAGGTGAAGTGCAGTAGCAAGGCCCTGTATAATGTCCTGAGATAGCAGATCAGACTAATACATGGAGCACTAACCTGCTTCTCTGCCGCCGCCGCTGCCGCCGTCTGTGCTTCCTGCTGCGAGCCGCCTCGCCCTCTCCTCCCCTTCTCCTCCTGCTTCACCCGCCGAGCATCCGCCTCTCCTCGCCTCTCCCCCTCCTCCCTATCTGCCTCTCTCATCGCCGAGCAGTTAATTTTGGGATTAATACGCGTGGCGGTGGCGGCTGGCTCTTTTGAGGGATTTGTAGTGGAGCTGCAGACACTTATCTTGGTCATTACGGCGCCCATATTGGATTCAAGCGTTTTAGTATCTGCCAAACATTCGGCTGCGGAGGAGTCTATCGGGGCGACACGCGCCCGGGGATTAAGATAAGGAGGCCCCTCATTATGACTCCTCTCCTCCTGCGGCGCGCTGACACTCGCAGCGGCCACGACTTCTCCTCCAGCGACATCACAGAGGAGGTACGAGTCCTCACCTTGCTTCTCTTCGTCAGAGCCAGAGGACACAGGATGAGGAGGAGGAGGAGGAGGAGGAGGAGGAGAGGAGGTGTTGTCAGTCTGTGGTGTGGAGCAGGGCTCCTGCAGAGAGGTGGAGAACGAGCTGTAACGAGGCTCGGAGCTCTGCGTCTCCTCTCTGAAGATGGATTCATGGAAGTTCAGGTGATCCTGGTTTCTATCCAACACACACTCCTCTGAGGGAGACAGGCGGCTCGGACTATCACCTGGTCGGGAACCGGATAAATACTGAAGACTGTGGTTTGGTTCTGAACAAGGCAGGTAAGCTAAGCTGTCGCTCAGCTCGTAGCCGGGGTCGAAGGACAGAAACTCCAGGTTCTCCTTCTGCAGGAACCGTCGTGGTTTCTTGTTGAGCACCATGCTGTAGCAGAGGGGGGGGCCCAGGTACACCTCCTCCATACAGGCTGCAAACAGGGTCTCCTCGTCCCGTATGTCGGGGCTGGGGGGCAGGGACAAAGACGGGCTCGTCCTGTTGCTAGTTTGGCCGTCAGCTGGCTTTAAATCAAGAGCAGGGATGCTGTTCCTGCTCTGAAGGCCGGCAGAGGAGAGTCTGGAGGTCGGAGGTGAGTTTGTCGGTGATGTTTGCGGCTTGACGGCGGTGAACGGCTCAGGACTCGGGCTGTGGAGGCCCTGAGTCGGCGTGACGTAGGACGGGATGCTGAAGGGCACTGGAGTGGAGCTCTTGTCCTCGGAGCACTGGCTGACCTCGCCACAGTCGCTGTCATGGGAGGAGAGAGACAGGTAGGAGTAGAAGTCTCCTTTACGGAGGTGGAGAGGCCGGTGGGAGTGTTCGAGGACCTGAAGGAGGACGGGGAGAAAGTTTGTAAAGATTTTGTTATCAGCTGTTTAAGTTGCAGTTTGGCGTCTGAATGTTAAAAACTATAAAAACTCTGAGTTCGAACCTGATTTGTTGGTTAAAATGATTGTGAACAAACGTATTAAATGGGTGAAAGTGACTAGAAAGGTTACTTCTTTCTACTGTAAGTGTGATTATTTAAATTTTATAAATAACTGATTTTATTTGATGTCATTTGAATTGATATTTTGTCTTGATTATGTTTATATTTACAGCTTTTTTGTGATCAAACTGTCTGATATTGAGCCCCTTTGTTTTTAAAATGTAGAATCTTTAATATTTTGAGGTTCAAGTGAAATAAAATGTCTCTGAACTTATACTTTACACTGTTAGAGGGGAAAAAAGGTTTCTGCCATCTTTCCTGTTTGTCTTCTCAGAAATTAAGTGAAGACTGAAAGCTGATTAGCTTTTAGATTATTTCGCTCGCAGTAGATACAGAAAAACGAGTCATTACACTCTGAAAGTGACGATCTGTGATGCGATTTATTGAATTAATGCAACTGAGTGAACAAATTAACTGAGATAAGTTTTGCTGGTTTTTTGTATCAGTTTGTCCTTAAAATTTATAGAATCTATGAGGTCAAACAGGACTTTAAATGTTGCATCTCTAAAAAAAAATCCAATTATTTGATTCATCTGTTATCGACATCTGCATTTATATTGAACTGTGATCTCGGTTCTGGTTTAATTTAGTTTCTGCTTTCGTAATAAAACTTGTCTGTGTTTTTTAAGGCTGTTTGCTGTTTCATACGACCTTAACGTGAGTTTTGTGTATTTTAGCTGTGACTCTGTACCTTCTCTCTGATCTGCGTCAGAGGTGCAGGACTCTGGTCTGAGGTGGATCCACTGGTGTCGCTCTGGTTCGGTTCTTCAGGCTGATTCTCTTTGCTCTTCAGTGCCAGCGAGGTCATGTCGATGATCTCCATCACAAAGTCGTGCACGTTCTCCTTCTTGGCCTCGTCTGCGCTGCATGAATGGAGGGAGGAGGAGGAGGTGGAGGAGGTGGAGGAGGCAGGGAGGTGGTTGCAGCAGGAGTGAGAACTGTGCCTCCTTTTGGGAGGCAGGGACGACTCTTTGTCTCGGACTTCCCTCTTCGTCTCCTCCGTCACAAAAGAGGAGAATTTGAACTTTTCCTGGATGGTGATGGCCTTCCGTCCGCCGGCTGTCGGTCTGCTGTTCTGCAAAGCATTGTGGGATCTGCAGTCCTCGACAGGTGAGAGTGATGGAGGTGATGGGAGGGAGGAGCTGTGACAGGGTAACTCCCCCCTCAGCTGCCCCACTAAGGAGGAGGCACGTTTCAGCAGGAAGGGATGAGCCTCGCAGGATGGAGACGAAGAAAGCTGCTTTGTTTGGTTTGACTCTGTTTTCACGATCAAGTCGCTAACATCCTGAACCGACTCCCCCGTTTTGACGAACACGTACGCCTCCCTCAGAGACTCTCCTTTCTTTGTGAACACACTCGACTCCTCTCGGAGGAGTTCGTCGTCCTCATCTGATCCTTTCAAACAGCTCTGATCCACGTTTCCGTTCTCCATGTCGTCCACAAACTGGCTGATGTAGCTTCTCGTTGCGTTCTTGCGGTTCTCCTCTTCTTCTTCGTGTTCTTTATGGTCCCGTTTCATTTTGTTGTTGACACTGTTGGTGTTTGTTTCATTCAGTTTAGCAGCTGTGCGGTTCAGATAAGAGTACTGCTCGTTGTTCTGAGGGGAGGAGGTGAAGCTGGAGGACAGTTTGGTTCCACACTGCAGCTCATCACGAAGACCTGCCTCTGTTTTAGAGGAGGAGGAAGACGAAGTTCGGGGCGATCGGATCCAAGTCTGCAGCTCCCTCTTCATATACTCCAGCCCCAGGATGTAAGACCCCTCCATCTCCTCCTCATCCTCATCATCGTCGTTCCCAGAGGAGGCACCACTCAACCTTTCCTCCTCTTCATCCTCTCCATCCCGAACGCCGAGCTCCTCCTCCGTGAGCGTGAGTGTGGAGGAGGACAGAAGGTCACTGTCGTCCTCGTCTTCATCTGTGCATGCTGAGACGTTGACCACCAGGCTCAGACTCGCTGCATCTGCTTCATCCGACCCTTGACCCGCTTGGTTGTTTCCATGGCAACGTTTCCTGTAGGAGCTCGAGTTGTTGGCGTTGGCCGTCATGGTGGGATCCTGCAGGAGGAGATGTTTGTTTCTGAGCATCTCAAAGTCTTCAGACCCCACAGACGAGTCCTCAGTGCTGCTCAGTTCTGTCAGTGATGCCGTCGCTGAGCTCTCGTTGATCAATGATGGCGGTCTTTTCCACGAAGAGCCTGAGATCCCAGACAGGGGGGCGTGTCGACCACCAAGTGAGGGTGATGCGGGGAGTCTGTTCTCCTGTGGGGAGCTGCTTCGAAGCGTCATGTCAGAAACACTGCGAGTCATTTTCGCCGCTATAGGACTCTGAATGTTCTCCAGGCGTTTCAGGAGATCCAGAGTTCTTCGGCTCAGTTCCCCAGAGGACGGTTCCCCCTTCACACCTTCAGTGTTCTTCTGTTCTTCTGGTTTTCCTCCATCCATCTCCCTGAGCTGACCCTGGTCCAGCTCCCCCAGGCTGGCCAGGCTGCCTCTGGTTTCCCCCTCGGCGCTGTGACAGGGAGCCAAGCTGCCGTCCAGAGAGGCGCTACGATGCAGCTGCTCTCTGGAGGGAAACAACTCCACACCCAAAGCCAGGAGGGACTCCAAAGAGGAGCCCTGAGATAAAACTGGACTGGACGCCTGGTGGCTGAGAGCAGGAGGAGTCTCCAAACCGCTGAACTGGTTGACTTTGAACCGCCTGATGTCACTGTGATGTATGAAGAGTTTGGAGGAGTCTACGCCGAGTCCTCCCACCTCGAAGTCAGAGTCGGAGTCAGCGGGGGTCAGGATTCCACGTCCATTGATGAGGATCTCCACAGCCTCACCTCCTCCTCTCCTGTGCCTCCTCTTCTTCTCCTCCTCTCTGTTTCTCCTGCTTTCGCCTCTGATTTCATCCCTTTCCCATCCTTTCTCCTTCATCTTATCCTCTGTTCTGTTTCTTCTCTGATTGTACCTGATGATGTGACTT
Organism: Acanthurus leucopareius; assembly: GCA_029814765.1. Taxonomy (NCBI): domain Eukaryota; kingdom Metazoa; phylum Chordata; class Actinopteri; order Acanthuriformes; family Acanthuridae; genus Acanthurus; species Acanthurus leucopareius. Next base: position 58,770 of record JAQMCX010000015.1, read on the forward strand.
CCATCTACAATTTTATTCTTCCTCTGCTTACTCTCTTCTTCTTCCACCTGATCTTCTTCTTCTCCTTGTATCTCAGAATACGTTGTCGCCGTCTCGATGTCTCCTGTATCACTAACAATCCCGCTCTCGCTCTCTGAACGTCGACTGCTCTCCGACTGACCACTTCCTCTGCCACCTTCCCTCTCGCTCTCTCTGTCCTGGTATCCCATGATCCTCTCTCCTCCACGGCTGTTTGGCATCAGATCTCCCAGGAGGTCTGGGAGGGATTCGATAGAGGAGAACGAGGAGTCCTTACTCAGGCTCTTCAGCAGGAGGTGCTGTTTCCGTTTACCTGATTTGGTTTTGTGCAGTGAGGAGGAGATGTTGGGAAACTGCGGCTGCCTGTACAGTTCGACAGTGTGGAGGCTGTACACCTGGTAGACGTTGTTGTTGTTAGGAGGAAGATTTTGGGACATCATGTTGGGTTGAACCTCCGACGTGGATCCACTTTGAACCGTGGACGCCATCTGAGGATGATGACGGGCCGGTGCAGCGGTTTGAGTCCCGTTGGCTTGGTTCCCGTTGGACAGAACGCCGTCTGGAGGCAGATGTGGTTCTGTTGGAAGGTTGTGCGTGAGGTCGGGTTCTGGTATTTCTTGTGGCTCTGCTTCTGTGATTGTCATGTCGGTTTCATCCCATTCCCAGGAGTCATCTGGTGGTGGTGCAACTGGACCTACTGGGATTGGGCTCATCTGATGGAGGTCCACAAGACCTGGTTCCAGAAAGTTTCCAGGAACCTGCAGGCAAGAAGACAGAAAGGGATGAAAACTCTAGGCTGAGAGAGAAAAAGACCACAAATCAAAAATATCTGTGGTTAAAATTTAACTGCAGGTCAAACTTCTTTCTCTGTGTGTCATTTTAAGATAATTAAAACATGAATTATACTTTAATAAAAACATAATTATGAATATTATGTTCCATTTCTGCCTTATTGCTGCTTATAGATCCCCTTAAATTTTACACATCGGACCTTTAAAGTGCACCAAATGTTTTATTTTGGGCAATCAAACAGTGTGAGTGTGTTTGGATTGTGCTTTTTTTCAGATGTTGCGTATCTCCCGCTGTCCTTCTCTGAGAGCGATGTCTCGTCTCAGGCCTTTTTATTTGAAAGAGACACACTGACACCCGACTCTGACAAAACACGTCCTGTGATCACTTAAAAAAAAAAAAAAAGAGTAAAAATCAGCCCACCCCAAAGCAATTGCTCATAAATCTCAACACAAATTATTCCGCTCTGGAACAAAGCGATGAATTATTCAAAAACGACTTCTGAGAGAAAGAGCACGAAGCTGAAAACCCCAAAGTAAATACGTAATCAAAAGCCTTCAGAAAGCTCGGCTGTCTAAAAATATGCTTAGACACAGGAATTCTTCCCTTCCACAGACATAATTATACAAATTGCTCCGCGTCTCGTTAACAAGAGAGGGGGGTAATTCGTATTAGCCATTCATAGCTTATTAATCTAATAAACTAGTTGGCTCCGTGTGTGTGTGAGTGTGTGTGTGTGTGCGAATATGGGTCTGTGTAATGAATTTCTATTAGATTTGTGTTTATTCCCCTTGTGCTGATAAGGGAGATGGGGGTAATGACTGAACTGGGCTTTGCCACTGCAGACACATTCAAAAACACATTCAGCACTAAGGGGAGAGGCCATCAATCAGCCTAATCCAATCAAATCGAGTATTTGATGACCCACGAAAAACCTTGTATATAATTTATATCTGTAATTTATCTCATTTTTGTAATTTCGTATCAGTTTATGGTTGAATTGTGAATCTTTTTATGTCTCCAGACAGAAGAGGGAGATGATGATGGTGTCTGGTGGCCACAGTGGCTTTAAAATCACTTTTTTTAAAAATAGAAAATAACTCTTAAATCCTGCTGGTTATCAACCAAAAACGGCAGAGCTGGCAAATTTATCCTCAAACAATCGATATTTTCTACCTCAGACTTTAGAGACAAAATGTTTGTGCAGAATTTCTTTTCTGAGATTAAACAGAGACAGACTTTATGATATCAAATCCACTCTCACATCAGTCGTCACTTACAGCAGCTTGGTCAGGACCCGTTAAAACTACTTTTACTCTTGATTTTGCAGTATTTTACTTTCACCTTTGAAAGTTCGTACGAAGGTTCGTGTTTTTGTCACATTGTTTACATTTGTTCCGGTGGTTTCGGTTTCACTCTGTAATTATTCAAGCAGACTAACAGACTTTACGTGACAAACCTTCGTCATATCGTCATCAAGTTCGTGGGTTGTGTGTCTCTGTACTTTACTCTGATTGGTTTGTTGGCGTCTGACGTCAGCGTGTTGAAAATGTCTTGTTTTGTAGTTTGATTGAAGCTTTATGATTTTTTTCTAGTTGGTCCTTAATAAAGTCTTCAGACCAAATTTTAATAAGACATCTGGTCACCTCTTCCCTCCATGAAGTTCATCAGATCAGTTTTTGTTTTGGTAACAGTTATGTAGGTTTTTCTGTTTTCTCAGTATCCTGCTGTAACTTCCTGTTGTTGGTACGAAGGTCCGGAGGTCCGAACTTTTGCTTTCACACTGGACATGAACCTAACATGGTTCAGTTTGATCTGGACTGAGACCACCTCTATTGGTCAGACAAAGGTTTGACTATTTGGTCCAAATTATGGACCGGAGGACATTTCAAACCTGAAATTTAAACTGAAAAGTCCAAAAGTCCGGAAGAGATGGTCAATTAAGTAAAGTGATAGAAAGAACAATAAATCATGCAGCCATTAAAACTAAAATGGTTCATCCTCCAGAAACCAGGAGCAGACTCACTAATTTAAAGTCAGTCTGGGTAATTAAAGATCCTTGTTTCTGAACTCAGAGGAACATGATCAGAGTCTGCTGTTTCACTTTGTTTACTGCTTTAATCGCAGTCGCTGACACTGTTTGTGTGTGTTTGTGTGCATGTAAGAAACCTGTGCTGTGTTTTTTTGGGAGGTGAAAAGTGAAACTTTTTTTCCCATTAGCTGTGCTTTGACTGCTCCCATTTGTTAGCATAGCATCTGCTGGAAGGCCCAAGGAGAGCTGAGCTATCTAGCAGCGTCTGGGTGATTATTCATGTGCCTTCGCTCCTCCAGGAGCTCCGGCTGCTGCTCCAGTCGCTGCTAACTCTCCGCTGTGCCGGTTGTCAAAGAGCTGAGGGAGCCCGGCGTCACCGGTCTGATTCAAAATGAACAGAACCGCACAGATAAATCACCTCTCCATGCAGAGTGGAGCAGCAGACAGGCTGCTTTGAATGTAATTGCAAACAGGGAATGAAAACCTCCATGTGTTGCTCATAACTCCACTCTGAAATATATTTCATAATTGTGAGTAAAGTGTTTAAAATATAATTTCCATATATTACATCGGACTACAAGGTGTACTTAGCGAAACCTCATCCTCACAACACCCTGCAGCTTTAATTTAGACTCATTTGCATCAAAAAAAGATGAAACAGGATCCTTCATCTGCAGGATGAGCAGCAGAACATGTGCACGTTCCCTCAGAACAACGAGAGAAGAAATAAACATCTCACACTGCAAAAACGCCTTTGATTCAACATGTTGGGACCTTCGATGGGACGATTCATGTGTTCACACTCGAGCTTCTGAGGCAAGATTACTGATAATCTAACAGACTTAATCTCATCTGTCAGGTTTGATTTTGATCAGTTTATTCCAACAAACACTTGAACATATTCCAACGAATTCTCATAGAAAAGAAATCTGTTGTGGCTCTTTATGATCCTCAGATTCTGCATCTTTTCTCACATTTTTTGGAATAAATTTATCCTCTTTTTCTGCAGAAAGTTAAAATAAAAGGTTTAATTTCTCTTTTATGTCTCTGTGCGGAGGTTATGGTCAGGAGGTGGTTTGATGTTACCTTCTGTTTTCAGACTTTTTGCTAAGCTAAACTAGCATAAAGACACAAAACAGATCAACAATAGAAATAAATAAATTAAGGTTTTAAAAATTATTTTTCAGTCGATGAAGTGATAAATAAATAAATAATTGTAGTTGTAAAGACACTGATCTGAAGCTGTTCAGATAACGAAGCTGCTTAGAAAGGAAACCTTCATAAAATGAAAACAACATTTCTGTGAGTTTCTGATGTGAACAGATTATTAATCTGAATCAGATTATCAGTCTGAATCAGATTATCAGTCTGAATCAGATTATTAAAAACCTGGAAACTTCGACATCAGTGACCAGAAAGATGAACATAAGTGTGTAAACATCACACACACACACAAACACACACTGTGTTTAACTAACTAAACATCAAGCGGCTGAAATCAGCTTTGTAGGCAAGAACACTCATGTAGACAAAACACACACACACACACACACACACAAACACACTCAGAGACGAAGAGAGGACAATCGTTTTATCACTGAGCAGAAGAGTTCATTTACAAGCTAAAACACACAAATATATGCATCTGTTTGTCTCTCTACCTGTCTCTCTCTCTCTCTCTCTCTCTCTTTCTGTCTGTCTCTCTCTCTCTCTGTCTATCTCTCTCTCTCTCGCTGTCTCTCTCTCTCCCTGTCTCTCTCTTTCTGTCTGTCTGTCTCTCTCTCTCTCTCTCACTGTCTCTCTCTTTCTGTCTGTATGTCTCTCTCTCTGTCTCTCTC
>JAQMCX010000015.1:65886-86063 GCA_029814765.1 Acanthurus leucopareius
TCTCTCTCTCTCTGTCTCTCTCTCTCTCCCCCTGTCTCTCTCTCTCTCTGTTTCTCTCTCTCTCTCTCTGTCTCTCTCTCTCTCTCTGTCTCTCTCTCTCTCTCTCTCTCTCTCTGTCTCTCTCTCTCTCTCTTTATTCCTCTTCCATCCCCAGGAGAAGTGAAATTACTCTCCAGTCAGGCAGCGAGGTCAAAGTGTCCGGCCTCTGTTATTTGTCTTCTCCTCCTCCACATTGTGTGTGTGTGTGTGTGTGTGTGTAAATGTGTGTGTGTGTGTGTGAATGTGTGTGTGTGTGAATGTACAGAACACAGGGAGAAACACCCTCAGAGGAAAGTCCAGCCTTGAGCAGCACATGTGCAACAGAAATCAGCTGATTCTTATTAACCAGCCACATTTTTAAACGTTCGAACGTTTTTTCTTTTAGCAGGTTTTTATTCTGCATGTTTGTTCATATCGAGGCTAAATAATGATTCAGATTCACTTTTAACCACCTGTTTTTAAGTGTATTTAGGATTTTTTTGGATAAAAATAAAAGATTTCTTTAGAAAAACAGGAAAAGTAACAAAAGTTCAGCCGACATGGAAGAGTTGGTAAATCAGTTAACGGACTTTCTGATCAGAGCTCGAAGCTGCTGAAGAAACGTTCATGTTCTGCTGCTTCGCACCAAAATAAAACTCTCTTTCATAAAAATCCACCAGCAAAGAAATTATTCCAGTGAGCTTTGGTAACTGAACATTAAAGAAAGGGTTGATGATCTGCAGGCTGAGAGACAAAGAGACAAACTCATTGATCAGACTAAAGAAACACCAACGAAAAGATAATTCACCTGATTTTATGTAATAACATCATCCTGTCATCCATCTCATGTACCTTCATTCAACAGGAGCTCATAGAAACACAGGTTCTTGTTTTATTTTGATGGTTTTTTAAAAATGTGTGTGAATTAAAGGATAGCTGGCTCTTGAAGGGAAACTGAATGAATTCGTCTGAACTTAAATCACAAATCAAAGAAGTCGTCTGTCTGCAGATTTGTGTTTTTAAATGATCCTTTTTACTGAGAATTGCCCCCCCCCCTGAGCTCTTAACACATTGCTATCCATCAATTAATTGCTGGCAATCAATAAATTCTCCCTGTGTGTGTGTGTGTGTGTTTTTCTGTGTATATGTATTTACATCTGTGTCACTTGTGTGTGATGTGTTTGTGCACCTGCATGTGTGTTACATCGTGTCATCTTGAGATTTAACAGCTTTTTATGTTTACGTAAGTGTGAGTGTGTGTGTATGTGTGTGTGTGTGTGTGTGTCTGCAGAACCTCATATTTAAATGCACCTCTCCTTCTGTCTCTATAGAACCATATTCATCACTATTAGAAATCCATAAGAGCTTCACTCTGCTGCAGCTCTCTGCTGAATGAAGCACTCAGCTGTCTCTCTCTCTCTCTCTCTCTGTCTGTCTGTCTGTCTGTCTGTCTCTCTCTCTGTCTGTCTCTCTCTCTGTCTGTCTGTCTGTCTCTCTCTTCATCATGAGCTGTATTTTCCTTAAAACCCGCCTCCTGATGCTTCATGCCGTCACGTCTCTTGGCACCAACTGTTATTCCTACAATAATATTTCAGTACATTGATCTGAAGGTATTTGGTCAAAAATATCATTCTGTCTGACTTCAGCAACATTTTTCTTTCTGATTTAAAACAAACTGTCGTCTAAACACTGGTTAAATGTATTTTGGTGCATTTTGCTTCCCAGTTTTATCAGGAAACAAATAAAAAAGAGGCTCGTATCCAAATCTGTACTTTGTTCTTAAGTTGATTCTTATCTCATAGAACGTAACGACGGCGTCTCAGGTTGTAAAATTTGATCCATAACTAAAATATTACAGCTTCAACCACAGCACCATCCGTCTTTAACGCTGCATCTGAGCATCAGAGGAAACCCTGTGATGCCCGTTGAGGATGATGCTGCGTCGGCTGACTTCCTGCGGCGCAGGACGGAGGATGCAGAGTGTAAATGTCAGAGCGCTCTAACCTGCTGCTCGCCCAGCTCCCGCTTCAGCCTGTTCTGCCACTGCAGCGCCTGCATCACGATCGCCTCCCACCTCCTCTCCAGGTTGATTGACAGAAGCTGCAGGGCCTCCCAGTGCTGCTCCGCCTCTGGGCCCACCTCCGCCGTGGGGCCCGACTGTCCCAGAGGTTTGGAATGTAGAATGAGTTTTGTCAGAATTATAAAGGCTATTATCATGCTAATGATATGATTAAATTCATGATTTTCAGAGGCTACAACAGTTTAATTCCTCTCTCAAGGTTAAACTGATTCACGAAGGTTTATCACTGATTCTCCATTTAAGAGGAAAAGACACAAATACAAACTCAAAAATCAGGCTAATTTTAATGAAACGCTGCAGCGAAGCAGGTTGTCATTTCTTTACTGTCTGAATAAAGAGCAGATCGGCATCATCAGCCAAACAAACAGAAGGGAAACTGATAAAGATCCTGCTCCGGCACAGATTAAGACCTGGATTAAATCAAATCTGAGATGTGTTTTTATTTTTCTCACCTGGCTCTGCTGCAGCAGCTTCTGGCAGAGTTTCAGAACAGAGGAAACTCCTCGACGTCGAGCTCGAACCTCCGAACACAGAGACTGGAAGGTGACATGAGAGAGAAGAGCAAAAGGAAAGAAAGAACGTCAAAAAATGGGGTAAAAATTCACATTTTTATCATTCTGATCCAAACAGAAAATATCTCACAGATTTCAAGTTCATGGAAAAGTTTAAATTTATTGTTCCTGTCAGTTTCTGATGATGGAAAGTGATTGATCTACATTTTAAAGCCTGTTAACAAATCAAACAGAGGAACTTGTTGGTTAGCATTAGCAGTGTTAGCTTTTATTAAAAAAACACATGAACTTCTCACAGAAACTTAAACAGAGTCGATGGAAAAACATAAAAACAGCTGCTCATCCCAAAGTAACACAGGCGGAGACTTCAGTGTCATTCTGCTTTTTTTAGCTTTGAATTGATAATCTGGATAAACTCGTCTATTGATCACCTGATCAGTTTTATTTCTTCACCTTGTTTACTCCAGTAAAACCTGTTTGTTTCTGAGAGAAATTATATAAACTGAGACCAAAGTTGCACCAAACCAGAATAATTCCTTTAAACTCCAGTTAAAAAGCAACGAACACAAGCTGAGTTTGGTTTTATTTGTTTCTTCAGTTCTCCACAGTTCAGCGCAGTTAAATTCAGGTCATTCATAACAGCTGATTAGCATAGAGTCAAATTCAGCACACAGATCCTTGATCAGCAGTAACAGTGCATAAAATAAATGACAACAGCCAATATCCCCCCCCCCCCTCTGCTTCCCTCCCTGCTCCTGTCTAATAAATGCAAAAAAGTATGGAAAAAAGAGAAACACGAGGATTGGCAGCGCCTATTATAAATCACTATATGCTGATGAGTTTCCACACGCAAAGGTCAGCGAGTGTGTGTGTGTCTGCATGTTTGAATGTTTACTCATGCAGGCGTGTGCACGAGTGTGTACGGATGTGTGTGTGCAAACATATGCATGTATTTCTGAGTGTGTGTGTGTGTGTGTGTGTGTGTGTGTCACGGAGAACAGAGGGGACAGCCTCACTCCTCTGCGGCAGCGACCAAACACGTCCAAGCCCCAAACTATTTATGCTAATCCTGCCCGCTCCCTGAAAAGCACTTCCTTTACATTTTCTTTACATTTTTCCAATAAATATTAAACACTATTACAATGAAATGGGATTCTTTTACTCTCTCTCTCTCTCTCTCTTTCTTGCACACACACACACACACACACACACACACACACACACACACACACTCAACTCTTCTTCTCCTGTCTTTCATCTCCTCTCTCTCGCTCTCTTCAGTTTAGCATATTTGCGGCTCGCCTGGTTGTCTAAACAGGAGATGGGGATGCAGAATACAGCAGACAGGATCAAGAGGACAAGCCTGGTGTGTGTGTTTGCATGTGTGTGTGTGTGTGTGTGTGTGTGTGTGTGTGTGTGTGAGCTTGCAAGATAAATTTATTCCAAACAGGAGGTGTGTATTACGTTAAAGGAGGAGGCTCTAAACAACAACAAAACGCCTGAGTGATACTCGCTCTGCGCCAAATAACTGCAGCAGACAGAGTGTGTGTGTGTGTGTGTGTGTGTGTGTGTGTGTGTGTGTGGTTGGTGGGGGGGGGCACGAGGAGATGAATTAAACTAGATTGAAGCAGGAACAATAATTCAGCATGTTCGAGTCAGAGGACGACGGTCGTAACTCTGCTCAGAATCTGCCGCAGCAACAGGAAGTGCAACACACACTGATGGAGAAATATTTACTGTACGAACGACCTGCGACCTGGAAAAGGTTCCTCACGTCAGCCTTCGAGTCGTACAGACAAGTCTGCTGTTGGATTTATTTAATGCTGTTAATAATTCAACCAGATCACTTTATAAATGCTGGCATTGTTTGTTTCTGCAAACCAGGGAAACGAACGACTCACAGTTTTGATTCTGGCCTCTGAGCTGCAGGTTGACGTTAGCTGTGTGTAAGTCTGGTTAGCTCTTGGTAAACAAAAAAACACTTGATTAAAACTATGATCTTGTAGTTTAAAATACTCAGCTTTGTTGTCACTAACCCAGCAGGAAAAAGTCCCGACTTATTTACATGTTTCGTGAACTTTGCTGCTTTGTTTGGTTTTGCAGAAATGATGTAAAATGTATGAAACATACAAATAATTGCAGTGTGAAGCCGAAACCGACGGGATCAAATGTAAACAATGTGACAAAAACACAAACCTTCATACGGACTTTCAGGTGTGAAAACCACCTTAGAGACAAAGACAGGAAGTGACAACACCAGATGAACACGATGCTGGTTTATCAGGTTTTCCTGGTGACTTGGTCGAGTCATTATATCATATTGACATCACAGTCAACAGGAAAGGAAGGTTATTACATTTTTTAATTTTAATAGCATTTAAAAATCTAATTTTTTTGGGAAAAAGGACCGACATTAGTGCATCACTCTTACTGTTGCAGCTGCATTTCGCTCAGTTTAGTTAGAAAAAGTCTTTGAGTTTATTTTTCGGAAAGAAAAGAGAAAGTGAGAAAAATAAGTCTCTTGTTTCTGCACTGCTGCTTCTTCATGCACTCATCTGCCTCCCCCGCCTCCCCTTTCTCCCCATCCCTCCCTTTCTGCCTCCCTCTCTCTCTCCCTCTCTCTCTCCCCCTCTCTCTCTCCCCCCCGGTGGGTCGGGCCTGGCTGGGCTCGTATTGACTCAGAAGGCTCTACAGACACAGTCGGACAAATATTTGCTAAAAAGCTTTTCTTCCAAAATACATGGAAAGCCGCTGAGTGGCTGCAGAGAAGGAGAGAGACTGAGGATGAAGAGGGAAGAGAGAAGCAGAAAACAAGAGTGAGACGGTCAACGGAGAGTCCGTCCGAACACTGAAACAGGAGAGAGACAGAATACTGAAGGGCAGTTACAAAGAAACTGTAAAATAAAGGAGGATTAAAAAGATAAAGACACAAACAAACCAAAGAAAAAGGAAAGAATCTGATACGGAGCATTAATTCATCACTGTGTGTTTGTGTTGAACGATGGGAAACATTATTACTGAGTACGATTCAACAGTTTGAGTCCAATATTAAGAATTTAATGCAACTTGGAAAATAACAATAACGGCTTTAAACTGCATGAATTTCCAGTTTATCAGACCAGAAAAAAGACAATAATTAGTTAGCTAGTTTCAGCATGACAGCAATTGGAGGATCCTAATGGGGACAAGACTTCTGGACTTTCAGACTCTTTAGTTTAAATTCCAGGTGTGAAACCTCCTCCGGTCCATAATCCGGACCAAACAGTCAAACCTTTGTCAGACCAAAAGAGGTGGTCTCAGTCCAGATCAAACTGAACCACATTTATTTATTTATTTATTTATTAACCAGTGTGAAAGCAAAGGTTCGGAACCCCGGACCTTCGTACCAATGACAGGAAGTTACAGCAGGATACCCGTAAAACCGGAAACCAAGCAACTGTTACCAAAACAAAATGAGGTGATGAACTTCATGGAGGGAAGAGGAGACCAGATGTCTTATCAACATGTAATCTGAAGACTTTATTAAGGACCAACTAGAAAAAACTCATGAAGCTTCAATCAAACTAAAAAACAAGACATTTTCAACACGCTGACGTCAGACGCCAACAAACCAATCAGAGTAAAGTGCAGAGACATGAAACCCACGTACTTGATGACGATATGATGCAGGTTTGTCACGTAAAGTCCGGTAGTTCGTATGAATAACTGCAGCGTGAAACTGAAACTGACTGGACTAAATGTAAACGATGTGACAAAAACACGAACCTTCGTACGGACTTTCAGGTGTTAAAACGGCCTTAGAGACAAAGAGAGGAAGTGAGACCACCAGATGGTGCACTGAGCAGAAATACTGCTCCTCTTCATTGAAAAAAGTCTGTTGAGATCATTCAGCATCTGATCAGAGTTTCTCCTGATCGCAGCCTTCAGCTGACCAAGGAAACACTGAAGGGAGCAGAAAGGACAGAAAGGTGTTTGGGCTCCTTGTTTTACCTGAAGACCATCGTGATGGACAAACTGTTTTCAGTCCTTTGAGTCGTTCTTACGGATTCATGAAGAACCAAAGAAACTCTGAGAAGTCAGGAAACAAACCTCTGTTGTCTCAGGTTGTGAAGTTGTTTCCATCTGAACGTCTCTGAGCTCAAACTCAAGGTCGACCAGCAGAAGGGACACAAGAAGAACGAGTGACGTCTTTATCTCTGTTTGTTTTCTCTCTCTCCCTTCATGTGTTTCTGTCTGTCACTCAACATCCTCTTTCAGGAAGGGTGACCGACTCAGGATAAACAAAAAGAAGAGGATCTTCTCTCCTCTTTCTCTAATTCCCACTTCACTCTCTCTCTCTCTCTCTCTCTTTCTCCTTCGTCCTCACTCTCTTAAGCTCGATCTCTCTTTCTCTCCACCACCACTCCATCCCCCTCTACCTCTCATTCTTAAATCTCCCTCTCCTAAAAACAAAATCCTCTTAACTCTCCACCACCTCCTCATCTCCACAATCTAATTACCGAGACCTGCCATGAAGAGAGGGATGGAGGGATGGAGGGAGGGATGGAGGAGGAGAGGATGGCAGATAGAGGAGAGTGGAGGTTGTTAGTGTGGTTGATTTTTCAGTGTTTTTTAAACAGCAAAGCACTTTGAAATAAGAGTTGGACAGAGAGAAGAGGAGGGCCGAGCTTCATCTGAACTTTCTTGATCATATTGATGATATGATCAAGAATTCAACGGCTGAATCTAAAATCAAAAACAACAATTTTAAAAACTTATGTCGAGGAATGTTTTTCTGAAAACCCTTTTTGTCATTTTACAAAAAATCTTGTAAAATATTATAAGCAGCTGTTCAAAAACTTAAAAATCAGAGAATAAATCAGGAACTGCAAACATAATGAAGATAATCTGAATCAAATCTGACCAAAAGCTTCCAGTTCTTGATCGTTTTGTGACGGTCATCCTCCACAGTTTGCTAGTTTTAAAATTTAATGCTTGTTACAGGCATGGATATGATTAATAAAGAGGAATCAATAAGGATTAAATGAGTAAGATTGGGACAAACAGCGGTCCTTTAAACCAAAGCTGACTTCATGTCAGATTATTTAGAGCCTGATGATCTGCTGATGTTCACATCAGATCATCACGTGACTTTGAGTTCAACTACAGAAACTTCTACTTGACTCAGCTCGATAAGGAAGACCTACACACCGTTTTTGTCCAGTTTTAGCCTTTTTCCACCACAGTTACACTCATTCAAGGAAGTGTCTGATGTGCCACCGCCATGTTTAAAGAAAAAACCAGCCACATTTTATGTCGATGTGCAGTTGGTGTTGATCCGACTTGTAATCAAATGAAACCCTAAATTCCTGTTTGTTCTCCGCCTGACAGAGTTGAGTTCTCTGTGCTGACATGGACCATGATGCACTGCAAGTGACACTTTGATGCAAACACCCACTGAGCAAAGTAAAAGGAAAGAGAGCAAGTTTTGTTTTGTGCAGCGCCCCCTGGCTACCCAAGCTGTAATAACCTGTCGTTCCTCCTGAATACCAACAACATCCCTGATGTCAGAAGACGAACAGATTCTGAAGCACAAAAACTCAAATTTTAAGTCAGTACTACTCAAACTACGTTTACCATCAACCATTTCTCATAAATCCATTCGGTTACGGTCTGAAGAACCCTTTTTATCATGTTTTATACCAGTCTGCACTCTGTTTTGGTTCTTAAAAACCTTCAGACTCATGCATTTGTTACTCAAACTGAACTTCCTGCATCACAATTTATCGTCTCACCAGCCAAGTGAAAGTTTCCCTTTTTGGTCCACTAGCAAAGGGACTAGTTTTATTTTGTGCCCAATTTTGCATCTTAAAGCAGGATCCCACACAATTAATACTCTTTTAACACAGTTAATGTAACCCTGTCTAAGCTTAAAGAGAAGGAAAGGTGGAGAAAGTGAGAATTAAAAAAAGAAGACAAAAGCAAGAAGAAAAGAAAGGGAAAAAATAGAGTAATAGAGACAAAAACAAAGACCCAGATCAAGAGAGAGATTATAAAATAAAGACAAAGAAATGAGAGACAGATGGATAATAACAAGCAGTGAGACAGAGAAGGAAAAACATCTGACAAAAAAGGACAAGAAGGAAGGAAGACGAGGACAAACTAAAGTAAGGATAGACAGAATTAAAGGGAGACGAGGAGAGAGAGAGGAGGATTTTGGCTGCCTGCACGGTGACCCAGTGGATATTTCAATCAATTACCATTAATTAGAAATCTCTGATTAATTCTATTTGTTGATTAAGTCAATTAAAACCACAAGCACTCGTTATCGCACAACGAGCCTAATGAATTCCTGTCGACAATTTGCTCCCACACACATATTCCCTCTGCTGCCGCTAATACCGCCTACAGCTAACCAAACTTTGTCGTTTGCATACTCTTCCACATCTCTCCCTCTTTTCTTTCCTTCTCTCTGACATTTATATCTTCTTTTCTGCATTGTTTCGCTTCCTCTTCCTCCCTTCTTTGTTCTCATTCCTCTAGTTAATATACTCTCAGTTTTTTCTTCATTTCTTTGCATCTGTTTTATTTTCTCTGTTCTGCCAAATTTTTAGAATCCCACATAGGCTGTAGATTCTTACTGGGATCCAGGGATCTAAAGAGATCCTTTACAGACTGGATATAAACATGACAGCCCACCAGATCTTCAACTAACTCTAAAATTTGAACTCTTGTGTTCCATTGAAATTCCAGGCCGGCAAAATTAAATTAAAGGTCACAAAATGAAGTCAAAAGCATGAAATATCAAGGATGTTGGTGATGCTGCAATCAATGGAAAGAGTTGAAGGGTTTTTTTTATTCCAGGGTGAAATAATATCTGTATATTCTGTTTTATTCAGTCATGTTTCTGAAAAGTAGGCAAGAATCACATCAGTTCACAGAGTCCAAGGACCAGTTTACAGGAGCTATGATTTTTAGACGAGGTGGCAGATTGCAACCAGTTTCCTTTTTATTCCTTCACTCACTTTTTATTCTAAGCAGAAAACTTCATTATGAATATTTTAATCAGTTTCTGCAAAATTCTTCAAAAGATTGTTTCAAATCTGTATCATAGTGAAAGGTTTTCAGACCAGTAAAAAAACTGTCAAGAACATTACAGAGCATATCTGTGAGAACTCTCAGTAATCTAAATACAATATCTAATATCTAGTACTCAGTACAAAGTCAGCGTCCTCATCCAAGAACCTGAAGAAACTGAAGATCATCTCAGATAGATTATTAAAAACATAAACAGCTCATTATAATATTTTTTTACGCTGAGCTTGAATCCATATGCACATCTCTGTATTTTCCATCTTGGGATGAATTGAAAACCTGAAGCTGAACGAGTGAATCAGGACAGAATCAATCTCAGCGACTCGTCTATTCAAAAAATTAATTAATTAAAGGAAAAATAAAATAAATGCTATGATAATGTGTGATGTATCATTTTTTTTGTAAGACTTCATCAAACGGGTCAGCCGACATTATGGAATGAAACTTGCTGCCCTGCCCCCGCTGACCCACAATCCATCTGTCTGCGGCTCTGCAGGTTTTAACGTCACATATAAATGGGCTCTGAAAGTCAGCGGGATTCGTTAAGAGCTTTTAGAGCAATTCACCGAAAATGGAAGCAGACAATAAAGTAAGATGTGCCTCTCCCCTTCACTTTACCGCCGTGTTTGGGACATTTACGCCCAAACCTGGCAACCCGGATACATTAAAATATCAATTTAGTACTCTGATAAATTAAGAGCTTGACTCCAAAGTAATAAATCCATGTTTTCATTTTTGGATTTCTTCACAGTGACTCATGATGCGGTCGGAGGTCACACGGTTCACGTCCTGCTTATATAGAAGAAAACTTTCGCCAGAGTCAGAAATAAACTGTCACAACAGCTCCTGCTGATGAGGCCCAAAGCATGATGGGAGCTGAGATGACAAATCCTCCAAAAAATGGACATTTAAAATTGATAAATAAACAAAATTTATAAATTTTAAGGGGAAACATGAAAAAGTTCTCAGATTTAAAATGTTTTTACACATTAAAAACAAACAATTTGGAAATAAAAAACGTAATAAAAAAAATGTTTTTACCTTAAAACTGTTACATAAAACAACTAATATGCAAACTGGTTGTGATTTTTCTTTTAGCATTCTCCTTTTTAAATAATATTAATAATCTGCTGTGATTAAAAAACAGTGAATAGTTTGAGGAGTTGATAGGAAATTATGTGAAAAACATCACTTTAGTTGTTTGAATGAAGCGTTTGTTTAAAAAAATCCACGTCTGTGAGGAGACGCTTGTTCGCCTCCGTGTGAAAGTCCAAATGGATTACTGCTGACATCATCAGGCCTCATTGATTATTGTAAGTTATTAGCTGAAGTCTTTCGGCTGCTCGACACTCGGCGACATTTTAGGGATGAAAGCTTTACTCTTAAAATATTCAGCAGCAGTAAACAAATGGAGGATATATGAAGTCTTTGGGAGTGAAAGCATTTACTGTTCTCACTAATGCAGCAGAGCAAACACGCCGCGGCGACTTAAAACGCTGCTATCAATAAAATCCAATCTTCCTCCGTCTGTCTGCATTTCTCTGTATTCGTCTCTTCACCTCCTCTCATCCATCTTTTTTCCTCCTTTCTTTCTGTTTCTGGTCCCTCTGTCTCTTCCTCCTCTCCACTCCCTCCATCTTTCCTTCTGTCTGAGCCTATCAGATTTCAGATCCAGCTCTTTCTCTTTTCTCTCTCTTTTCCTTCGCTGCTATCTTCTCCATCTCCATCTTTCACACTGTCTCAATCCCTTGTTACGTCTCTCCGTCTTTTCCTGCTGTTTTAGCAGATGAAGGTGATTTTTCTCTCCCGTCTCTTCACTCGTGTCTGCACAGTTGTTTTAAGCTCTCCATCACCGGCATCACGACTGAAATAAAGGTTCGACTCCGAGTCAGTTAAACATCTGGATATCAGGACACATGTTCGGCCTTTTATCTCCGCTCTGTGGAAGATCAGTGGGTCTGTTTGTCCTCCTGTTCACTAACAGTTTCTCTGCAATAAAACTGTTTCCTACTTTAAAGAAACTGAAGGATGAAACGTTCTGTCATGAACGGTCCAATCATTGGGATGTTTTACTGTTCAGTCCATCAGACGAGGTCGACTCAGAGGTGGAGGTTCTGACTGTGGATCAGCTCTGAACCTTTGCAGGGCTGATGGATCATAGAAGTTTAACCAGTAAGTCTACATGTGTTTTGTGGACTTGGAGAAGGTTTGAGTGATCCTGAAGGAACCCAGATCCTGCAGGACCATCAGGTGCTGTGGCCGTCGATACGAGCTGTTCTGTCCTCATACAAGCGAAGTAAAAGCTGAGTCTGCATCCTCGACACAAAGTCAAACATGTCTGCAGAGGCTGCCGGAGTTTGTCGAGTTTGCCTCTTGTCTACAAACCTGTTGGTGATATTCATGGAAGGATCTGAAGGATTTGAAGGTGCTGCAGAGGTGAGCGGAGTGTTTGGTTTGGCAACCTCAGAGCTGCATCTTTGCTTTTTGCAGACGAGTTTGTTCTGTTGGCTTCGTCAGATTGTGACCTTCAGGCTTGTTGCAGGAGTTCAGCAGGGAGGAGATCACGGTCCTCTGCTGAAAGACTGTGGATTGCTCCCTTCAGGTTTAGAGAGAGTTGCCGCCAAAAGCTCGTCTCTTCCTCTTTTTCTTCTCCTTGTCACTCTTCTTTCTCTGTTCTTTCTCTCTTTTTTTTGCAGGACTTTCTTTTCTTCCCGTCTCGCCGTCTCTGTTCTTGTGTTTTGATTCTCTCTCTCTGTCTCCTGCTCCTTTAGCAGATGAAAGAGCCGAGTGTTTTCTTCTCCTCCCGAGCAAATGAAGATGAAAGTCTGATCTGTTTGTTGACGCCGTTACCGTGGCAACGTCTCACCTGTTTGCTCTCCTTCAACCCCTAACGAGCAACTCTTAACGAGAAAACACCTCTTCAAAACACCGAGGAGCGCTGAAACACACACACAACACACAACACACACACACACACACAAGGAAGGAATAAACAAACAGAACTGCAACCAAAAAATACACACAGATGGACATAATCAAAACGCGTGCACACACACACACACTTACACACAACCACACACACACACACACACACACACACACACAGCCTGTGTTCTTGGCAGGGAGTCAGCGGATCTTTAATCCTCATCATGCAGCAGGTATCGATATCAGAGCCTCGCTGTCACCTTCTATTAGTGTTGCAGAGATGATGGAGAGGATCATGTGCTGTTTTTAATCATTTACTGACTCTGATCTGAATTCTTCATAACAATCACTGATAATAATAATAAAACTGTGTTGAAATCTTTGGACGTGACGGTTCGTCATGTTCGTCGAAGCCGAACACTGTGAGTGTTAAGAATGTGACTGGAAATGAGGCACAAAACATCGTCCGGCAGAGACACATTTACATTAAGATACCAAGTCTGTATGAATATTAATGCGACAGTTTTGAATTAAGTTTTATCACCAGGTTCGGGAACAAAGAATTCACCTCGAACACATCCAGTTTCCACAGAAAAGTATTTAAGTTCACTTGAATTGTTCCCTTTGCGAATGAACTCAGTTTTCACATCCTTCCATCAATCATCCCTTTTCTTTTCTTTTCTTTTCTTTTTCTTGTCTTTTCTGTCTCCGTTTTCTCTCTTCTGTTTGAATATGAGGATACATGGGCTGGGAAACAGGTATTGATCCAAATAAAACATATCGACACGTTACATATCCATATCTCTCACAATATTTCATCCTTCCTCCACTCATAATATGAAATAAACTGTATCTGCATGTTGTTTCTGTGTTAGTAAAGGTGAAGAACAGGTTTCAGTCCGTCTTAATATAAAGGTCTCACTTCACATTTACATCTAAATAATGTAATTATCTCTGTGATTATTCCTCCCTTCATATTGGCTGTAATGCCTTCATTCTGTGAGAGACGGAGGACAAAAATCCACATTCCTCGTTCTGGACAAAAATACATTATAAATAAGTCAAAATTAGCCAAATCTTCGTCCTGGCAGTCGTGTATAAGTTTGCTGCCAGTGTTTCGTGCCGGCAACAAACCTACACACCACTGCCACAATGTGTGCCGGGCTTGATTAACTCACTCGGGGCCCCCGGGGCAAAAATGAACTGTGTGCCCCTACTGAGGCCCCTGAGGGTCTGGAGTCTTTGGCTGCAGCCCATTTTACCCATCTGGTGAACCCAGACTGGTATGTAGATATAGATTCTATTTTCTCAGTAAATTTGTTTAAACTTCTTTAAATAACATTTAACTGTTTTTAAACGTAGAAAAAGATCGAGAGATGAAGCGAATCGGAGAACATATCAGCTGAATAAGGACACTATCACACGTAAAAGTCCGTACGAAGGTTCGTGTTTTGTCACGTTATGCACATTTGGTCCGGTCGGTTTCTGTTTCACACTGCAATTATTCAAACGGACAAATGGACTTTACAAGACAAACCAACGTTATTTCGTCATCAAGTTCGTGGGTTGCATTTCGGTTTGCTTTCCGATGGACACGAACCAAGACAAGGTTCTGTTTGATCTGGATCAAGACCACCTCTTTTGGTCCGGACCATGGACTGAGAGAAGTTTCACAACGGCTTTATTAGTTCGAATCAAACTAAAAGTCCGAAAGTCCGGACTAAACGTGGCAGGTGTGAAAGCTCCCTAAGTGTACCTGAAGAGTTCTTTAGGGTATTTTTTTTAAGTAAAGCGACCAAGTGTTTCAGCTCTGCAGTGACGGAGGGACTGATCGTCATATCATCGTTGAAATACATTAAAAGAAATTGTTAATGAAAATTTTTTGATGTGTTTGAAATGTTTTTCATGTCAGAAAAAAGGGTTGAAACAGAACAAAGATTCATGGCTAACGAACTTTGTTTGTTTTGAAGTGTGAGATGTGTTCGGGTGCTTTCTATCAACGTACAAAAATGTAAATTTCACATTTTAAAAACAGGAATTTACTGTCAAACGGCAAAATGAGTCATTATTTTTAATAATAGCCGCCTCGGTTTTATGAGCTCGTGTGATTCGTCTGCAGTCGCTGATGATCGATGGGATTCAGAACGAGGTGGTGTTTCAGGACAGAAGGTAAGATGGGCGGGCGGGAACAACGGGAGGTGGGTGGGGCACTCGGTGGTGGATGGCTGAGGAGGGGCAGGATGTGAGGTGTGTGTGTGTGTGTGTGTGTGTGTGTGTGTGTTGTCAAATCTTACAAACTGCAGGAGGAAGGAGAGCTGAAAATAGACATGGCTGAAGGAGGAGGGGGTCGTGTTATAAACGATGCCCAGAGGGCAAAGAGCATGACTGGAGGGGTCCGGGTGATGAGACGGCCGTGGGTAACAAACAATGGGGGAGGACGGGTTCATCTACTGTCAGCAGCGGGGGAGAGAGGGAGCAGCTGAACAGATAACAAGAGGGGGAGAGAGAGAGGCAGCGAGGACGACGGATTCAGAGGAGAAGACGAACAGATGAACGAAACAAGGGAGGGAAAGAAAGAGGAAGAAGGAGAATAGAGACGGAGAGATAAAGGAAAGAGAGACGGAAGGATGGAGGGAGGAGGGGAGGTTCACTTCAGACGAACAAGCTAAACGGTCACACGGATGTCCACAATCTATGCTAACATCTGTGTGTGTGTGTGTGTGTGTGTGTGAGCATGTGTGTGTGTGTGTGTGGAGAGCGAGAGGTCGCCTCCTGACAGTGTGTGTCCATCTGACTGAACAGAGACTCTGAACATGAACACAAATCCATTTCCATCTCCAAGACAGAAAGACACAAGTCAATAATGTCATAATATCTCTTTTTTTAAGAAGGAAAGTCACAAGATACAGAAATATAATAATAATTAATAATAACAACAACAACAACAACAACAACAACAATAATAATAATAATAACAACAACAATAATAATAATAATAATAATAATTTGATAATCTCATATATTATAAATTGCTGACCAAACCATCATTCATTAACAATTTATTTATTTTAATTTCAAAAATCTAAAATTTCATAAAATGTGTCAGGGTGAAAAAAATTATTCAATTTATTTTAAAAATCAGATTTACTGAGAAAAAAAATGAAACTGATAAAATCATAAATCTGTTTGGTTTCTCAGTGATGACACAAAATTCAGCTGAAGATGCAAGAAAACTAACATTTGATCTTGTCGACGTCAGTGTGTGTGTGTGTGTGTGTGAATCACATTCAATCACTCACACACACACACTCAAGACGAGTGTGTACCTGCATCCACAGTGGGTATGAGAGTGTGTGTGTGTGTGTGTGTGTGTGTGTGAGAGGCTCAGTCTATTAATTCTCGGTGTGTCCGGGCCCCTGAGCGTCTTTACAACAATGGAGAGTCATCGGAGGCCCGGGGCCTGCTGGAGGAACGTCTGCTGGATCTTAAAGGGCCTTAATTCAATTAAGAGGCAGGTTACAGACGGAGGTGGAGGAGGAGGTGGAGGAGAAGGAGAGAGACACTTAATACCTCCTTAAAACCTTGTTTCCGCTGATCTCCTGTGGTTTCGCTTCTCACCTTGCAGCGACAGCGTGCAGGTGTGACACAGAGACCCTGTGACATCACTGCTGGCAGCAGGTAGCGATGCAACGAGCGGCGTTTTCTGCAGCTTCACTGATGGTTCGGTTGAAATGCAGCTTTTAAGTTTTCTCATAAACAGAACTCGAGGTTCTTTCAGAATAAAATGTCAAAGCATCAGTCGACAATAACTCAAGTTTCTGAATGTGAGTGTTTTTTTTTCCTAAAGCCAAAAACAAAACAAAGACTTAAGAAAAAAATTGTGACTCAGTGCTTTAAAATCGAGAAGGCAAACAAAGAACGCTTATTTTTGTGAAACTGACTGTCAAACGCTGATTTAACGTGAAAATGGTTTCCATCAGCAGTTCTAATGTCCGTTTTTTAAATTACAAACACAGACTACTGCCCCCTTCTGGTTTAGAGAGTTAATTCCTCACACACATGTGCAGAACCTGCATGCTAGATGACTTTAATGTGCGTATCTGCAGGAAATAAGGTGATGCAACAGTCGTCCTGCATGTTCTGCATGTCGGAAACCTCGTACATGAACCTCAGCTGCATTTGTTCCAACAAAGACGTGTTTTTTAACTTTTCCCAAGTTATTTCAACCATGCAGGTTTTCTGTTTCTGTCAGTCTCCCTTCACACCAACACAACAAAGGTAAAGAACGAACGATCTTAACAGTCCAATCGAATCAAACCATGTGATGGATCGTCACCTGATGAGGAGTTAGAAGGTTATCTGGAGCTTCGAGGTTTTTCTTCAGGGTGAACTGAACCTTCAACACTTTTATCCTGATATACGTCTGTTCATGTGTGTGTTTTTATAAATATATGTTTGTAAATGTGTGTGTGTGTGCGTGTGTGTGTGTGACCTCTGCTGATCCCTGCTGCTTCTCATACACTCGTACAGTAATAAGCTGCAGTGCAGAAATCGAACCCGTTTACGAGTCCGAACGCCAAAAAAAACAGACAAATGATCCCGAAAATGGAGTCGACTTATCCGAGAATGGAGCCCCTTACTTAACCCCCCCACCCCCCCATCCCCGCCCCCCTCCCTCCCTCCATCACCACCTCCCCCTCTCCATACATATGACTGCTATCAATATTTCCAATCTTCATTTCTCCAGAAGCTCAGGGCAAATCAATGGCTTCCCACTGAGAGCTGTGACAAGGATCAAAAGTACGAGCAGCTCGCTTCACTTTTCTTCAAATAAAATCTCATTTCTATACAGTTTCATCATTTAGGCCGCGTGTGTGTGTGTGTGTTCACGTGTGTGTGTAGCAAACATTGATGTGTGTGTGTTTTGCTCATGTCCATACGAACTGAATCACATCTCGACTTATTAATCAAAAATATCGTCACGCTGTAAAGTAACTGAAGGTTAAACATGAGCGAACTGACATGAACTGAAACTAAATATTCTGGATAAGTTTGCATGTTTACACTTTTTTTAGATTCACACACTGATTTTCTTTAAATGTTGAAAAAATACAAATAATTCTTCACTTTCCGAACTTCCTGTGACTGAATCTGTAGTTTTGTGTGTGTTTTTGCAACTTTGTGTGTCTGTTTTCATCAGCAGTGCTGTGTGTTTCCACATGTGTGTTACTGCAGTCATCTATATATTTTCATGCATTTATTTATTTATGTGTCTGTATGTGGATGCGTTTGACTCTCATTTGCATATTTCTGTGTATCTGTGTGTGTGTGTTGACTTGTCATACATGAATTAATGCCTTTGTGTGGTTGCATGTCTGTCTGAGTGTGTATCTGTGTGTGTGTGTGTGTGTGTGTCTGGTTGTCAGTCACACGGCAGGGCTAGGCTAATCAGCGCAGCTAGCTGTTCGCTGTGTGATGTAGGCTGATTAATATCCTGTTAGCGTCCCGCGGCTTTTAAGGCTAACTGCTGTTTCCTCTATACATCCATTGCTTCAAAACAGCCCTGCTTTCATCTGGCCTCATTAAGACGATGTATGACTATACTTAGCAGCAACACACACACACACACACACACACACACACACACAGAGCGAATGTGTTTTTTTAAAAGCCTGATGCTGATTGGCCAAAGCTCTGTCACATATTTGATAGAAAAAGTTGGAGAAGAAAAGTTAAGTGAGGCTGTAAATGAACTTGTGAACCTTCTCAAACACCTTTTCTCTTTATTAAATAACTGTAACCTTCTTCTCTTTTCTCTCTTTAGTTGATATTTGTTCATCATGTTTAAAGCATCACCTTTATTTTCTATAAAGATGCTCGTAACATATAAACAGTTTTCCAGTTTGAGGTTATAATACGTCTGTTTCTGTTAATGCTTTATCTTCCATCTCTTTAGTGTAACTTGACCTGATGAAGGTTTCCTGATGGAAAACTGACAGAGTTTCGGTTCCTCATCAGGCACCAAAATAAAGTTTTTTTCCAATAATCAATAACACAATAATCATATGAATGTTCAGCATGTTACCTGACGGTTTGATCGTGACTCACATTTGTTTTAAAACTTGCACCAACTTCTGAGAGTCTTGTAAGTTTATAAGAAATAAATCTTAAGTGATAATTTATCAGCAGATTAATCAGGAATCATTTTTGAAACGTGAGTTTAATCTGAAATTCTGACAGGAAGCTGAATGTGACGTGCTTTGGAGGTTCAGCTAATCGTCCTGTTGAAAACATCCTTGTACAGTCGTGTTCTCAGGTGTTTCTCATGACTCCGCCCACCTTCAGCTCTGCATTAACCGCCTGATGTTTCTCCTACCTTGAAGCTCTGGAGCTGCTCCGAGGCGTCTTTGTTCTGTCTGAGGCAGGAGTTGAAGATGAGGAGCTCGGTGTCTCGCAGCCAAACCTTCAGCTCTTTGATTCGAGCCTCCAGCTGCTCCAGCAGCGAGTTGGTCAGCGGGGAGAGAGCCGAGCGAGGGTTTTCCACGGCGACGCCACGATATCCGCCGCCGCCGCCGCCAACGCCCAGCAAAGAGCTCCTGCTGGCTGACTGGATCTGCTGCAAGGAGCTCGGTCCTGAATGCTCAGAGAGGATTTTCTGGAGGAGGAGAAGAAGAAGAAAACTGATCACAAACTGATCAGATTAGCTGGTTTAAAACAAACAACCACAGTGTTTTTTTACAGAAGGTTCGTGACCTTAAAGCCGCTCAGCTGTGATGCAATAACTCAGTTACCATGGTGAGATGTTTTTCATTTTTCCTGATAAAAATGTTTTTCTTGTAGATTTGTGGTTCAATATAACAAACAAAGCTTGTAATCAATTACTTTTTAACGAGCTCTTTCTGACACCAAAGACCATAAAAACACACCGGAGGAATTAAACGTCTTTCTGTCACCAAAGTTTAGATTCTTCTGAAGGTGATGAAAGATGAAAAACACCAGAACTGTCCAATCAGAAACTCTCCTGAGTGACTCCATGTTTTCTGCTCTCAGCACCTGATTGGCTGATTTTCTTCTCAAGTTACTTTCATAATAAACGGACGTTGTACTGCCTGATCACTTATGTTATGACTCATTTTAGCGGCACTGCCACTGTTGTTATCATAGCTGTGAATTAGCTTGATGTTGCTAATGCTGCTGCTGTCATTGTTGTGGAGTCTGTCGTTATTGTGTCAACGAGGCCGCCGCTGTTGTCGAACAAAGCTGCGACGATGCGACTGGTGTGTTTTTTTTTTTTCCAGGTGCAAACTGATCAGCTGCTAATTCGGAGCCGCTAACAGCTTCACCCACGGAGCCGATATTCACACCCAAAACAAAGCATCATCCCGACACAATGCAGAGCCGGAGAGCGTTTGGTGAAGAGCAATCAGTGTTTGAAACAGGAACAACTTGGAATAACAAGAGCCTGACTCTGTGTGTGTGTGTGTGTGTGTGTGTGTGTGTGTGAGTGTGAGTGTGTGTGTGTGAGTGTGTAATAAGCTCTGCAGAGTAATTTTCCAACCCCTGTTGAT
>JAQMCX010000015.1:197661-215824 GCA_029814765.1 Acanthurus leucopareius
ACAGTGTCTTGCAGTGTCTTGCAGTGTGTTGCAGTGTGTTGCTGTGTGTTACAGTGTCTTGCAGTGTGTTGTAGTGTGTTGCAGTGTGTTGCTGTGTGTTACAGTGTCTTGCAGTGTGTTGTAGTGTGTTGTAGTGTGTTGCAGTGTGTTGCAGTGTGCTGCAGTGTGTTACAGTGTGTTACAGTGTGTTGCAGAGTGTTGCAGAGTGTTACAGTGTAATGCAGTGTGTTGTAGTGTGTTGCTGTGTGTTACAGTGTCTTGCAGTGTCTTGCAGTGTGTTGCAGTGTGTTGCTGTGTGTTACAGTGTCTTGCAGTGTGTTGTAGTGTATTGCAGTGTGGGGACTCAGGCTCTTTATTGATCAGCAGCAGTGAATCAGTGAAAATGATGCCAGTAGATCAGCAGAACAAAAAGCAGTCAGTGATGAACTCAACACGCCTGAAAGATTCACTGATGGAAACCGAGTTCAGCCGAGTTCAGCTGAGGACGCAGATGAGACCGAGGCTTGACCGACCTCAGACCACCTGCTGTCATGTGACTCAAGTTTCACACCCACATCACACGATAACAGCTGATCCACATAAACAAAGACAACAAAGGTCAGTGAGCAGGATGTTTGTTTGTTTTCGCTGGTATCTGTTCAAATAAAACTGGATCTGAAACTGTAACGTCTCTGTTACTCAGTGAACCTTTGAGCTTTAAGAAAAGTCCAAAAATACTTCAGCTGAGTCCTTCAGGTCCCTAAAGACTGAAAGCAGAGAGACCTTGAGCTACTTAGAGACTCTACTCTTGAGACTCTTCAGACCCGATCATTTATGTTCATAAACTCTGAGCTGAGCTGCTCATCGATGTTCAGTGTCCGCAAACTGTTCAGGCTTAGACATCATTAATATCCATCGACTCGGTCGGTTCAGAGGCTGAAAAACATCCACAGAAATCTGTCTTTTCGAAAGGAAGTGAAAAACAACATGACCTTCAGTTTGGTCTGTGAGACAAAGTCAATGTTTTTCAGCTCGTCTGCCCTGAAAACAGCAGCGTCTGTGACTCCTCAGCACATTTTACAGACATTAAATGTTTGACTTTATTAGACTGAATCTGTCATCTATTTGAAATTAATTCACTGACCAACTTCCTGGTTTTTGTTTTTTTGTAGGAATAAACTTTTCTCTCTGAAGTTACAATCGTTCCTCCTCCGTCTGAATCCTGAAACACTCAGCTCAGTGTGAGAGAAGCACTTCCTGTTTGTGAGTCATGTTCGGATGACATCATTGGACAGAAACAAACATGACATCATCAGCTGGGTGGGTTAACATGAAAAATGATGACATCATGCTAACATGATAACTAAGAGCTATGACAGCAGTTACTGTATAATGATCACACAACTCGGATCAATAATCTCCCCATCAGCCTTAATGAGATGATGATGCCTGTTAATGCAGAGTCAGTTTGACCTTTGACCTCCGTGAGTCACCACATTATTGATGTTATTTACTGACTGAGCTGTAAGGTAGAAGTAAACACTTCTGGAAGCTACGCTAACCTGCTGCACACTGATTAGAGGACTTCATCAGAATTAGTAAACAGGAAGTAAACAAAGTTTCCACAATTAACACAAACAAACAAATCTTTTGTCTCATCACTTTTCTTTCAGATGGTTCAAGAAAACTGCAGAAAGACAAAACATAACTAAGATACGAACTCAAGGCCTGAAGTGAGTGTGTTTGACCCCCCCGACAGTTCATGACTTCATTAGACAGTGTTCAGTAAATAGGTCACTTTCCTGCCAGCAGGGACGGAGGCTGGACACGCGAATGCATCACACACACATAAACACGTAAACACACAATAAACAATCATCTGTTTAAACGGCTACACAAATAACCTAACAAATTAAAGTCAAACTGAGGAGCCAAACTGATTTAGATAACTAATTATTTCTTTATTAAATAAAATAATGTTCGCTAAACAACAAAACAAAAACATGAGGATGAGATGTAACTTCCTGGTCACGTATTAAACTGCCATCAACAGTCCACATCTGATTACAACCACAGTAATACCTCTGAAACTGATCAGAAATTATATTCTAATTTTAGAAACAACAGAAGAAGAAGCTTCAGCTGCTGTGAAATCACATTATTTTTAACTAAATAATTATTCTATAATTTACATCCTGATTTAAACTTTTATTTTGGTGATTTTTAACTTTTTTAATTCAAAAAGTTGTTGTCTGTCTGAGCTCAGACCTTTAAAGTTGGAGAATGTTGGCTGTTTTTTATTCACAAAGGACTTTGTTTATGTTTCAGAGTAATCTACTGAAACAAAGTAATCTATTAAAATATAGTGTTTTGGATACTTCAGGTGGAGTATTTTCTATCCAGCGACGCCTCCTCCTCGTGTCATCCTTCGCCTCAGTCCGTCACAAACATCCATAATATTACAAACACAGTCTTTAATCTGTGAGCTCAGCTGAGTGTTTCTAAGCGTCTCTCAGTTTCACGACACGAACACGTTACAGAAATCATCCTGTCCGACATCCTGCGCGACGTCTAATCCCCCCTGATCTCGTGATTCAAAGCCGGACTCGAAGCGGTTTGTGAATCAGCAGTCTGGATTCTGTTCACACGGGATCTGATTCATCTGCCTCTTGTGAGATTGAAGCAGAGATTAAAGCCTCGGCGGCGACGAGTTTTATGTAACGCAGCAGCTGTTTTATCAGCTGAGCGACGCCGGCGAGGAGAGAAGAGGCTCTCCCACTTTAATCGAGATGCTGCAGATTCTACAAACGTTCCCACGGTGAAGCTTTGATGTCTGGGTTTTGTTTCCCACCTGTTTTAGTGGCAAAACATAAAAAGTACTATAACCTGAATATTATATTAAACAAATAAGATCAGGTATCTTGTGAAAATCAAAGTGAGAATACAGCTGTTATTTTAGGGTGTCAAAAACATATTTAATCCACATTTATGTCAATATTTAAATCAGATCAGACTCTGCATTGGCAGATAATCAGCATTTAAAGACTCAGATGAGGATTGGGATTAAAAATACTTTAACTTTAACCAGCAATTACAGTCAGAAGTTTATAAGTGACAATAACGAGAAGTTGGACTCAAACTGTTCTGAGGTCTGAAATCATCATTCTGCTTCCTGAAGTTAAAGAGTCAAATATTTTAGTTAAATCATAAACACACAGAACAAAAACTTTGATTTAAAGGTTTGACATCTTGCAGACTTCAGCATGTCAGAGCAGCATCTCTCATTTTAAATCTGCAGATAGTTTACTGCTAACCAGCTTAGCATGTTAGCTATCTGAGGCTAATCTGTGGTTTTTTCACTATATTTTCACTCTTGTGGACTCAAACTGCAGAACGTCTGAGGACCTCAACAAATAATTGAGGATTTACTATAAAAATAGTTGTAAAAAACAAATTCTCCCTCGTTTAAAAAAGGTTTAACTCCACTTCCTCCATGTTTCCCTACAGTGGATCTTCCTCCTCTGATGATGTTGCTTCCTGTCTCGCCCTCACAGCCTCATCGCTCTCTTTAGGCCACGCCCACAGCACATGACGCAGCCGCAGACGGGATTCAGGGTGAACTCAGGCCTCAGCCGACTTCGTGCTATAAATCATTTACAACGAGCCGAACGATGTGAGCTGCTGTTAGAGGAGGAAGAAGGAGGAGGAGGAGGAGGAGGAGGAGAGAGGTCGATGAGGAGCTACAAGACACAGGCAGGAGACAGACTGCAGCCACAGACGGATAACAGGGTGTGGGTGTGTGTGTGTGTGTGTGTGTGTGCAGTAGGAGGGGTCCCAGGGGTCCTGCAGCCCAGCCCCAGTATGAATAATGCATCAGTGAGGAGGAAGATGTTGGAGGATCTTCGGTTCCTGGTTGTTAATCTTTGCTGCTCTTTGCATCATGTGACTGAACCGAAGATGGAGAAGAAGAAAATAAATAAATCTCATGTGTTTTGTTTGCCACATCAGCCGTGTGAAGATCTGCCTGATCCACCAAAACTGAGGCAGAAGATAAAATGCAGCAGAGAAAAGAAAGCAGGTAGAACACAGAGAAGGTCTGTTAAATATGAACTCACATCAGAGCTTTAGTGGTTAAAATTAAGAGGATTAAACAACTCGAGGATTCAGCTCCAGTACGAGCAGATGATGGTTAAAATGTCCCTTTCATTTTATAAAATCCTCTTTTTGCCCCCAAAATTCAGCTTAAGAGAGGAAGAAGTCACCAGAAGCAGGTGGAGAACATCGACTTTTTACCCTGAGTTTGACCTGTCAGGAGTCAAACGGATCAGTGCAGCTTGTTCAGGCCGGAGATGGAAACCTGCAGACACGACTCACAGCTGAAAACACCATAAACTGATCTTTAAAAATCTGTTTTCCAACTTATTTCTGTTCTCATAATTGGACATATTTGACTCAGTTCATATAAAACAGACAGCAAGTCGAAAATTAAAAGTGTATTACAGTTTATATCCAGTTTGGATTACTTTCCTACAAGCCTTCACTTATATTAATCAATTAGTCAATAATATCCTGTAACATCACATCAGCTGATTCAAACTGTAAATGTTCACCAGCTTTGTACTCATTTTACTGCAGTACTCTGCAGTACATCACATTAGATTACATTAGATTACATTACATTATATTACTCCACAGTCTGGAGTCCCACTGGGATCAGACCGAAGCATCACTGAGTGGAGGCCATGTTTGTTTCCCGTGTAATTATGGGTAATATCAGAGCAAACCGCTGACGTTATCAGACACAGAGTGAACAGAAAGAGTCTGCAGAAGAATTCAACCTTCTGATTGGCTCAGTGATGATAAACGTTCAGTTTCCTGCAGAAATAAAGGTTTTACTGCAGAAACACAGAAGAAGAAGAG
The DNA here is from genome assembly GCA_029814765.1 of Acanthurus leucopareius. Lineage (NCBI taxonomy): Eukaryota > Metazoa > Chordata > Actinopteri > Acanthuriformes > Acanthuridae > Acanthurus > Acanthurus leucopareius. Next base: position 202,561 of record JAQMCX010000015.1, read on the forward strand.
GGAGGTCACACCAGAGGACGTTCTGCTGTTTGTCAGAAAGATGCATTAAATCTTTCTGTGTGTTTTTACATGCAGCCTCTTCAGTGACAACATGCGACGCTTCACATCTGACCGACACACTCAGACAACTAACAACATCTGCGATCAAACATCTGATCGGTTCTCTGCTGAATCTGCCTCCTCTTCAGGAGATGAAGCTGCTCAACCTGTTGCAACAGTTCGTTTATGGATGAAAATAATCTTTTCCCAAATGAAAAATGAGACAAGAAGCAGCAGAAAACAGCTGAGACGAACCAGGACGACTCGCACCAACGAAGAAGAGGTGTAACGATCCATCGACGATCCAATCAAATCAATTGAAACTCAAACCATCGATCAACATCGTCATCATTAAGATAAGCCTTTATTTTGAAATTCCGACCGCAAACCCGTTTCACAGTTTCCGCCCACTTGCACCTCGTTCACCATGTGTTTGCAAATGTGTGTATATTAGTGACGTTCATAAAGGTGATCAATGACCCTCAGTGTGAACTGATAACATGAACAATGTGTCACTTTACAGTGAAACACAGAGCAGGTTTTTCTTCTTTTTGTTAAAAAGGATGATTTTCATTTAAATGTCTGAAACGTTTCAGCAATAAAATTGTCAAAACATGAAAATTGCTTCGTATTTTTTTCTTGCTTCAGGTGAAATGTGACTGATTGTGTTAAATGTGAACGTAACATCGTCTTTAATCGATCGAAGGCCCCTGAATCGAATCATGGCAGACTTTGTGATATCGGCAAATATCGTCCCGTTGTCCAAAGAATCGATATCGTATCGTATCGTCATGAAACTGGTGATTTACACTCGTACAACAAAGGTCACATGAATGCAACTGATCAGTGAGAATAAGAGCAGAGTTTAGTTTTCAGCTGTCAAACGTCTGAAATTTCAGATTCTCTTTCATGCTGAATAAAAATAACATAATGTGTTTGTGCACAACGAACGAACGAATGAATGAATGAAGGAATAAATCACATTTGTCTCACTACTTTCAGTCCACATGGACCTGCAGGACTCCACTAACTGTTCAGCTCAGGATCAGAGTGTTAAAGTTATAAATCAGACAAAGAATTATGTGACAGTGAACACATCTCAATAAATACTCACAGAGTAACTGAAACTAAATTAAATATAATTTCTTCTGATATTAAATCTTAAACAGCTTAAACAAAAGAAACACACTTCAAACACTGACTGAAGTCAGAGGTCAGAGGTCGTCTTGATGTCAGAACTCTGAACTGTCATATTCTAAATGTACGACCGTCTTTGAACGCACCGCTCAGTAACCCTGCTCTGATCATTCAGTGATGATGATAAAACGTCAAAACATTTCTGTTTAAAAAGTTCATCCTCTTCAAACAGGAAGAGAACAGAAACCAGAGGAGGCGTCCGGCCGTCTGCGTCGTCTCGTTCGTTTAAAGAAGAAAAAAAAGAAACAAACTGATGAAAGAAAAAGTGACGAGAGAAAAACTTCAAACACAAACCGACAGAAGCTCCGTTTGACTGACGGCTTCTTTCTACTGACGCCGGTTTTTCCTGCAAACAAACGCTGAATTCAGAGAGACGGATCACACGGGTCACACACACACACACACACACACAAACACACACACACACACTGTCTGAGTGTGTGTGTGTGTGTGTTTCAGGTCATCTCCTCACGTTTCTGCTCACACAGTTTGAATCAAAGTCGACATGTTGAACGATTAAAGTCAAATCTGTTAAACGTCTTTAAGCTGAAAAACAGACGAAAGCGACTCACAAACAGCAAAGATCTGATCTTTCTTACAAAGTTTCCAAACGTCTTTATTCATTTATGTTTCCCAGAACTTCAAACACTTTGATTTAAATCAGATTTTATTGTGTTTAAGTTGCTACATTCAATAAATTCTCAATAAATTCTATAATTTTCATTGATTTTTATTCTGTTTTTTAATGAAATTAACTTCTAAACCTCAACAGCCTGACATTTTTTTAAAAATCTTTATAAATGACGACCTGACTGACATCACAGCACTGTGAGTCACAGACAGACAGACAGACAGACAGACAGATAGGCAGACAGACAGGTTACAACACATATGAAAGACAAAAAGATGGAGGTGGAGGTGAAAGTGAGAAGTTAAACTGCAGATTTGTTGAATCAGCATCGAGCTCATTTTTTTCAGTGATCATAATAATTTGTTGCAGTTTGTTTTATTGATTTTTTATTGTTTGCTGTTTTTTATTTGTAAATAATTTGCTTTTACATGTTCGATCTTTAAATTAAACAAAAGAACAAATAAATGAACCCTTTCTGTCCAACCTGCTTCACATCTGTGAGCTTCAAATTGAATTTTACTTAAATTATTAATAAACTGAGATAAGTTGAATTCAGTGTATTTAAATTAATCCACACACAGTTTATGTTTTTATCTCAGAGCTCTGAATGAAAAAGCAGAAGCTCGTTCGATCCTGAGCGACAGTCAGAGAGAAAAACCCGAGGATGAGCGTTTGCTGCCACACCCAGAGATCTGAGCAGATGCTATCGATGAGGAGGAAGGAGAGGAGGAGGAGGAGGAAGGAGAGGAGGAGGAGGAGGAGGAGGAGGACGGGTAAGATGAAACCAGAGGAGCTGCCAGCAGAGGAAATAAATGAAAGAGCATTTTAAAAAAAAGAAGAGGGTTAAAGCAGAAAATGAACAGGAGGGAAGAGAAGAAGAAAAGAAGAATGGATGCCAAGAAGAAGACATATGAGAAAATGAGGGGATGGAATAAATAGGAGAAAAGGGAGATGGAGGGTGAGATGAGAGGAATGAGAGGAGGAGAGGGAAATAAATAAGCTAACAACATGCTAATTAAGTAGCACCATGAGTGAGCTAAGCTAAGCTAACAGCAAACTGAATAAAAGCCTGAAACAACAAACCAAGAGTGAGAAATTACAACATTAGAGATAAAACTCCAGAAATCTACAGACTGAAACACATGAACGCTGTGTGTTTTCAGTCTGTGAAGGTCAGCAGAGAAACCTGAAGACACACTGAGGTTCTGGATGAAGACGACCCAGAAAATCCTGCAGGAACAACAAACGTTTTGTGTTCTTGCACCAAAACCGACATGGATGCCAACCAGCAGCTCTGCTTATTACGGCGACACAAAAGGAGGAAAAAAGAAGCTCAGATTTCAGTGAGAACCAGGATGAGGAGGCGTGCAGGACTCCAGAGCCCACGGAGGAAACCGAAGCCCAGTGAACTCTGGGAAACAAAGACGACGTTTACTTCAACACGTCATGAAAGAACATCCAAGACTTCAGCTCGGACTCTTAAATCCAACTCTACATGATTTTATCTGCAAACTGTTGACACAAACTGATCCAGACTGGGACAAACCAGGTCCGACTGATCCAGACTGGGACAAACCAGGTCCGACTGGGTCCAATCAGTAATAGATTACATTCATATCCAGCTTCAGCAGCTGTAATGTGTGTTTACGGCTTCAGTCAGCGAGAGTCTGCAACAAGCTGGAGGGCTACGCTAACAACAAGCTAGGCTAACAACACGCTAGGCTAACAACAAGCCAGGCAAACAACAAGCTACGCTAACAACAAGCTAGGCTAACAACACGCTAGGCTAACAACAAGCCAGGCAAACAACAAGCCAGGCTAACAACAAGCTAGGCTAACAAACACTGATTAACAGACAGAGTACCGTCTAGTTTCAATATTACTTCAGTACTCGGTTACTCGGTAAAAATCCAGGAAATGTTGGATTCAAACTTTTGATTTGCACTTAAAAAAGCACCGTGTTGTTTCAGAAGCAGGTTAGCGAAGTTTTGCACAGGAAACACCTGTGTGATGAGCGCTGAGGTCGCAGGTGAGGCGACAGGGGGGTCGATTACGACAACACGGCTGTTAGCATGAAGCATGACGACGGAGAAGATTCATCCTGCGTTCGAACTGACCACAACATCTCCTGAGGTTCATCACATCGTCCTCACATCTTCACCACAGGAGATGAATCATGTGTGTGTTCTGTAAACATCTCTGTCTTGTTAAATCACTTTTTCATCACTTTATTAATCAAAACAGGAAGTAGAGATTAAAGTCAGCCGGCTCAGCTTCAGCTTATTAAACCACAGCATCATCGATAAATATGGAACGAATTGAGACTAATTTATTATAATATTTGATATTTATTTTTTTATATTTATTATAAGATTTGAGACAAACTGTGAGAAAAAACACACAGAGGCGCCGTCGCCCATCCCCCATGTTAGAGCGTGTGTGTGTGTGTGTGTGTTACAGAGGCCTATTCTGCAGAGAGGAGCTGGTTGACCCTGAACCCTGAACCTCATCATGTGACCCCCATTCCCACCTCACACACACACACAAACACACACACACACACACACACACACGGCTGATGGAGTTCCCAGCGTTATTGTGTGATAACAGCATGGGGGGGGGGCTTCATTAACGCATCACACTTTGAACACAAAAACATGAGAACAAACTGCTGCATCTCGTTCTGTTTCAGTCCGTGTGGAATGTAATAGATTACTTCTACTCAAAACTGAAGTACTTCTACTTTACTTCCAGAAGAATCTTTTGTTTTCTGTTATTTTTTACAATTCAGAGGAAAACATTTGTACTTTTTACTTCACTTTATTCATCTGAAAGCTGAAGTTAAGTTTTGTGAATCGTATTTTTCTTGTAAATTAAACTTTTTTACAGTTTATAAAAGCACAGCTGAGATGATTAACTTACTGACAGAAAAATATATTAATTTTTATTTAGAAAAGTGTTCAAGTAAAAGTGTCCAGTTTAAAATATTCCTGTAAATAATTTGATTTATGTGATTTATTTGAATGTATTTGTAATAATGTGCAGTTTTAAATTGTTGGTTAAACTAAAAAAACATAATTTTGGGCTCTTTGGCTAATTTTTTTCAAACCAAACTATCAACTGCATATTTAATACAAGTTATTCTGAAGAAATTCTATGAAACAGCTGATGTGTTTTTAAAAAGTGTGTGCTGACGTCAGGTTTTACGATGACACGTTTCAGTCTCAGCAGTAAAAACAGTCGTCATACAGTTTTTCCATCCTGGCAGAAGAAGGAAGGATTCTACTTTCAGTTTAATCTGATTACTGCGATTAGAAGCACTTTATATTGATTATGGTTCAGAGTAATTAGATTCCTTTATTTTTTTACACAGACTGATGTAGTGAGGAACTATTATTCAAAGTCAGGAATCGATGCAGCAAACGACTGAACATGTTTTTGATTTCAGATGTTTGCTGTTAAAAATATTCTGCTGCAGATGTTGGAACATCAGGATGTGATGATGTGATGATGAGGTGAACTCTGACCTTCTCACACCACAGCAGATCATTAGCTTCTCCTCACCGTAACGTCCCTGATGGAGCTGCAGGGCGTCGGCTCTGAGGCTGCAGAGCGGACCAGCATGCATTGCACCATGTCGCCCCACCAGTTACAAAAATAAAAGCTGCTAGAAGTTTGGGATATAAAAACCTGCAAACGGACAAATCTGACAGATAAACTGTAGTTTTAAGTTAATAAGTCTTAAAAGCTTCCAGGTGTGTTTGTTTTCATCATCAGTGTCTTTTCCAAATAAACTTGACCTGATTTGACTTCAGCAAACACTCGTAGCTGCCGGCTAATGAAAGACGATCCTGAGGGACTCTGGTCCATCTGGAGATCCAGAGCGAGTCCCTCTCGTTAGCTGCCTCTGATATGTGACTGTGTTTGTAAAGCTGCACAGGAGACCAGGGAATACATGACGGAGGCTGCAGACTAAGACCCGGGGATGAAGACTGAAGGATGTCTGGAGGTAAATAAAAGAAAGCCTCTCTATGCATCAGAGTCTTTACAAATTAGCAGCTAAAATGCATAAAAACAGCAGAAAAATTAAAGATATGATGTAAATATGATCCAGTGAACCTCGAGATGCTTCTTCCAACAGATCAGCTGACATCAGATTGAGTTCACAGGCTGTGAGAAGCTCACGAGTGTAAAGTGAATCTGCTGCATTAATGTCAATCATCCCGCCCTGACTGCTGTGTGTGTGTGTGTGTGTGTGTGTGTGTGTGTGTGGATGCATTTCATTCTCACACAGTGACGGCCGTCCTCTGTGTTTGTCCTCAAACTGTGTTATTCACAGAGAAAACACCTGTTCAGACGCACAAACTGCATCCAGATCAGTTTTTGAATCCACATGGAGGAGATCTGATCAGATTAGATCTGATCTGATCTGATCTGATCAGGTTTGATCAGGTGTGATCAGATCAGATCAGGTCAGACGTCACGAGACGAGAAGGAAACAGGATGATCTTCCTTCACTTGGTGCCACATGATGACACACCTTTTCTACCAAAGTACTAATGTGACATTTAGTGACATAATGTTTCCATTAACAGGAACCAGCATGAATTCATCTACATCAGCTGAATAATCTGAAATAAATGTGAGTGAATCCATCATTCCTGCACCAGATTCAAATCTGGGTCAAAACTCCTGTAAACACAGTGGAGGTCAAATTACGGATCAGCCAATAAAAACACAAACAAGGAGAAACAGAAAAAGTTGGAAGGAAAATGAGAAGTGCTGCAACTTCAGCTAGCATGTGCTGAAACAAGATTTAGCCAGCTAGCTGAGCTAAACTAAGCTAAGCTAGCTTAACTAAGCAACAACTAAAGCTAAAAACAGACTGAAGCTGAAACCCTCAGAGAGTTCAGACTTTTCACACATACAACATACAGATTCATCATCTCAGCAGCTTTTATCACAGCAGATCACACTAGTTTACTGTCTGCTCACCTTCACAGGTAAGTTTGGCTTCGTTATTTCTCCTGCTAGCACACGAGGTCGACGATCCTTCTTTCAGTGAACATCAGACTTGTTTTAATCTTAATGTGGAAGCTGAGCAGAGCTGGAATCAGATGACAAACACCTCCATCAGCACCACAAACTGCAAGATCTCATCCCTCAGCTGTCAACAAGCAACCAGCTGGAACAGATTCAGTTCAGACTGTTAATCTGAATCCAAATCATCTAAATAATCAGCTCAGAAACATTCAAACGTCCTCAAATTTACATAAAAACAAGGATGACTCCTCACTCACAGCATCACTGGCATCTTATCACGACCTCATGGAGGCAGTTTATGAAATAATAATTTGGATTTGTTGTTCACATCTGAGATCAGGAGCAGAATCTGGATTAACTTTAACTCAGATTATGAACAGAAAACAGCATCGTATTTGAGGTTACACTGCAAACAGATGGAGCTCTGACTGTCTGACACTCTGCATCATCATGTTGACAGTCGGCTACAACTGACCGACTGAGCCTCCACAAACTGTAATCAGATTACTGTCCCTTGGTGTCGTCACCCTGTGAGTGTGATCCAGGTTTCAGCCGCTCAGAGATCAGAACAGCAGCCGTTTTCTTCCCCTTTGTTTCACATCTAATCCCATGAAGCATCTGTAACAGGAGGAGCCTCCACCCACTGTAACCTTCCTCGCCCTTTCCTCCGACACCGACGCTCCTCTGCAGCCACTCAGCGCCGTTTAACAGCCCCAGAGATGGTTACATCATATCCTGTGGAGTGGAAATGCAGACAGCGAGCCGAGCCGAGCCAAGCTAACACACTGTAACCGTCCACACCACAGTGATGTCAACGTGTTTCCCATCACATCCTCCTGCCATCCTTCCCTGCATCCCTCTGCTTCCTGCACTCACCTGAGCTTTGTTTGTTTGGTCAGAGGCTGTTTTTTTTAAGCTGCTGCCATTTTAAAAGTCAGTGAAAATCCTGAATCATCATCCTGTTTGGAGGTTTAGTTTGAAGAAACACAGAAAGGCAGAAAGTTTCTGTAACGCCTCATCAGAAGCTGCCCCACCCGACCTCTGAAGATCAGCAGTAACCCTCCACTTCCACCACATTTTCAGTTTATCCGACCGGCTTTATGTTCCTACAACTGTGTTTACTGCTGAACGAGTCATGCTGAACGTGCAAAACATCTCCCATCAGGACGAACTGAGCCTGAACCTCCTGCAGACGCCAAGAACAAGATCTTACTCATGTTTCAGATGTTTCTCTCTGAGTCGCTCCGACTATAAACACTGAAAGGAGCCTTGAACCGTCAGCACATATGGGGCTTTACATCAGGGGCGACGGCTTCACCTACTTCCTCACTTCCTCTCCTTTACTCGCTTCCTGTCAGTTGTTTTCAAGGAGGGAGGAAAGGAAAACATCATGAACCCTGAAAACTGAACACAGGAGCAACCAAGATCAGGAAACTCAGTCAGTCCTCGATGAATCTGACTTAAAGAAACAACAACGTTCAGGTGAGTTCAGGGACACTTTAAAACTGCAGGAAAATTTAAAACACGACTCTGAAATACTGTGAGGAGAATAAAATGATCAACTGATTTAGACGAGAAAACAAAAAACTGTTCCATGAGCTCATAATAATGAAGTGATCTGTTTGTATCTGGTGATTGATCAGGGAGGAGATGCAGGAGTCTGATTCAGCTCAGATAAATCACACTGATCACATCATGATTTCACATTTTAGTAATCAATCAGAACAGTTTGTCAAGAATTTAGGAGTTAAAATAAAAAATAAATCCACAGCTGATTTGTGGAGAAACACAGGATCTGCTTTTTAAACATCCACCTGAAGGATCATTTCAGGTTCACCCACTCAGTTGTGGTTTAATCTGCTGATTAGTTTTCAATCACTCTGATCGCTGATTGATCCTGTTTTTTTCTTCTGTCAGGCTCTTCAGGATGTCATCATGTTTCCAGGTTATCAGAAATGATCACAACATTAAGATCTCATCTCATCGTCCAACGTATCTGAGACTGAAACAATGTCTGACTTTCTGTAACCGACTCACTAACATGTCATCACAGGAAAAGACCAGATTTTATTTTGAAAATCACAAACACTGTATGTCATTTCGTCACAGTTTCCTGGTTTTGTGCGTTAACTTCCAGGAACTTTGGACCAAACTGAGTCATCATCAACAAAACCTGCTTTTCCTTCTATGACAAGTCAAACGTCTGCAGTGAAAAGCTCCATGTGAAGGTGAGAAGGTGGTCAGAGTCTGAACTTCTGCATCCAGCTCTCTTTGTTTGAGCTTCACACAGCTGCTTCTGACACTTCCTGTGTGTACAAACAGCTGTAACACCTGGAAGTCAAACAGACTCAAAGAATTTTTACCTTTTTGACAACAAATGCATCTCATTCCTCCCTAAAACAGCTGAGTTTTGCAATATGACATGTTGTAAATGTACAAACACGTTGAGACAGCAGACATGGCAGGACCACACATCACACACACATCATACACACATCACACACACATCACACACACATCACACACACATCACACACACATCATACACACATCATACACACTAGATGGTTTCAGGAACAACCCAAAGTTAAAACTCCACTCATCCCAGTTTGTTCGAATGCTGAAGCTGAGGTCAGGTGGGAAATGCTCTCGAGTAAACACTGATCAGAAACCCCCACGTTTCTGGAGGATCTCCCCCCACATGCAGCAACAATCTGAGGCTTTTTAACCCAGTGAAAGAGACTTAAAGTGGCCCAGTGAAGCAGCTCTGCAGCCCAGTATGAGGCCGGGCGGCAGACTGGGAACAGAGAGGAGAGGAGAGGTGTTGGCCTCTTTCTGTATGCAGCAGGCAGAGCGAGCTCTTCTGCAGAGCAGGCCTCCATAACAAAAGCCCAGAGAGAGAGAGAGAGAGAGAGAGAGAGAGAGAGAGAGGGGGAGAGAGAGAGGGAGAGAGAGAGGGAGAGAGAGAGGGAGAGAGACTGGAAGTCACCTCCCTCTGCTTCTGTCTCTCTCTTTATCTTTCTCCCTCTTCACTTGCATCATTCTTGTAGCATTAGCATCAGACAGCTCATTAAATCAGCATTCCATGAAGGATTAGGCTCAACACACACACACACACACACACACACACCTAAAAACACACACACACACACACGCACACAGTTTCCTCTCTCCTATAAACACAACAGGAGGGAGGTAACGCAGAGCAGCAGAGAGCAGGTTCAGCTGTACGTACCACATCTCTCTTCTTCTTCTTCTTCTTCTCCTTTAGTCCATGTCGTTCTCCTTGTTCTCCTGAGTGTTGGATGTTGAAGGATGCAGAGAGAGAGAGAGAGAGAGAGAGAGGGAGAGAGGGAGAGAGAGATGGAGGTGCCTTTGATGTTGTGGCAACCCCACTGCAGAGAGAGAGAGAGAGGAAGAGAGAGAGAGAGAGAGGGAGAGATGGTGCTAGCAGAGAGGAGGCTAACGCTAAACTAGCCACCAGCTCAGGATGGGACGGTGGGATGGACGGATGGGAGGGATGATGATGATGATGCGGCACCTTTCAGTATGGAAACAGAGGGAGTGGGAGAGAGAGGGAGAGAGAGAGAGAGAGGGGTGCCCTGTTACCTTGGAAACTGAGATGATGTGATGGAGAAGGTGGAGCCGAGCTCTGATTGGCTGACAGGGTGTGGTGCTCCCCTTCCTGAGAGAGAGGAGGGGGAGGTTGGGGGATGACAGAGCAAAGGCTGGGATGTGAGAAGCAGCTGCTCTCTCTTTTTCTGCGCCTCAGGACAAAATGCTGCACAGGAATGACAGGGAGCCTTCGACACCCCCAAGTGGTGGCTCCTGGAAGTGCAGGTGACAGAATCTGCAGGACATACAAGAGAGAATGATGTGTTTTCATACAACAGTAAGATATTTAAAATTATTTACATAAATGGCTGTTTTATTTAAAAGAGACTCTTGTAATTTATTATGTAATTTCTAATATAATTAGCTAGTTTTCTGTGATGATTCATGAGACAGAAGTTCATCTAGTTTTTGCTTGTTAATCCACAGACAGAATAAATTTAAAATAATGAGTGTGTTTTTGTTTTTTAAAAGACACAAACAATAAATTTAACAGTCTGAATTTACATTTATCTTATGGCACTTTAATAAATTAAACTTATAAATTACTCATAAAATCCCTTACATATAAAACTGTCTAACAGCGCCACCTGCTGGCAATTTAAAACTCCACAACATAGTGCATCCATGTGTAACATTCCCATGAAATTGATCCATCCAGGTGATGTTTCTGCCCCTGCAGCAGGTGAACTGATGGGCCTTTGTCATCATTAAGCACAGGTGGAGTTAGGTGGAGATAATTACAGTAAACACAGTTCTCCTTTTAATGGAACCAAACTAATATTTCTGTTCTTAAATGCACCTTTTCAACAAACACTGACCGGTGTTTTTGAATAATCTCTGTCAAAGTTTCTAAACAGTTAGCTAAGAGGCTTTGCTCTGCCTCTGCAGGGCTAATGTTATACTAGCTGTTAATGCTAATGCAGAAGCTAAAGCACCTCGATGGGCCTCCCTATATCTGATATAATGAAAAATAGTGAAAAATAAATGTTTGTAATAATAATTATATTAAAAGTTTTCCGTTTATTTTCTTCTTTAAGTCAACAAAAGACAAGAAACCTGAAAAAAGCTAGAGCTAATGCTAATGCTAGCTAACAATACGGAAAACCGTTAATTAACGCTAGTTAAGCTAGTTTAGCAACAGTTTCTCCCATCTCTTAAACTAACGTTAGCCTCCATCTCAAAGTTACTCTATATAAGTTAATATAATGTTTAAGTGATGGAAAATATTAAAAATTTTTATAGCATATTTCTGTTTTAGTCTTGAAGGAGGCAGAAAATCACGACAAAACAAAACTAAAAAAGTTTGATAAGCTTGAATTACATAAACGCTAATTTACGGTCCTGAAAACCGTGAAAACCCATTGCTAATATTTATTCAACAGTCTATAAGATCGATTTTGATGATTACTCTTTTCAATGTTTAAGTAGTTTAAAAAGCTTACCGTGATGTTTAAGTCAGCTTTTCCATCCTCAGCCCCACGGCAGGTCCTCCGGGAACACACCGCACGCCAAACCACGTTCAGACAAGTGCCGTTTTTTAATTTGGTTATATAAAATATATTTAAAAAATAAATCCTGACACATTAAGATGCATTTGCTGAAATGGATCATCTCCACTGAAAAAATCGGCTGACATATATGCACCATCAAAAGCCAAAAAGCTGTTGAAAAAGCTTCGAATATAAGTACCTGCGCTGGTTATGTGTGTTAAAAATGATTGTAAAATTAAGGAAGTCGTCCTGGAGAAAGGATTTGGAAGAGCACAGGTGTGTTCAGAGAAATTAAAGGTTTAAAACAGCTCATATTTTACTTGATGATTTTTGACTCCACAGAATTGTACAGTTCAGTATAATTTACATTTATTTATTTTCTTGTTGAAGAAGCTCCTGCTGTGGCTTTTATGTTGTGCAGTTCAGAGTTTGACCACTAGATGTCGCACTCTACCCTCTCAACATCTGAGTGCATGCAGGACTGAGCAGGAGGACACAAACGAACAGAAACAGTCTTAAAAAAGATGGTAAACATGAACATACATTACGAATGGAAATCCTTTTCTTATAGTACTAATATTTATAATATTGTCATATAAAGTACTGATTACTTTTCATACATTAAGTACATTTTATTGGCATGATTTTGTGCATCATGAATTTCAGTTTTTAATGCAGGACTTTTACTTATTAAATGGTATTTCCTCCTCCATCATGATTAAAACCACTGTATTAGTACAACTGTTTTCAATGCAAATGGCCAAAAAGTTACTTACTGTAACTATAATTCTGTTCCACTACATTTTAAGAGGAAATTATTATGCTTTCCTCCACTTTTACAGATTGAGAAATTGCAAATATAACATATAATCAATATTTATGTATGAATAAAAAGCAGGAAGAAAGACTCTGAGCAGCTTTGGAAAAAAGAAAACTTTATTTGGAAACATTATGGAGAGAAAACAGAGAAAAAAAAACTTGTTTTAGAGTTTTTCATTTCAGAAAATCCTTTTTATTTACTATAATACACAGCGGATGAAGTTAAGAGTCAGTTGGTTTGTACACCTGTGTGACTGGATGAGAACAGATCTTATCAAAGAAATGATAAAAAAAAAACAAAGAACAGTTGATTGATTGATGAAAAAACTACAAACAAACAGTTTAATCTTTTATTATCTAGCAGCTGCGGGGGGGGGGGGGGGGGGGGGGGGGGGGGGGGGGGGGGGGGGGGGGGGGGGGGGGGGGGGGG
>JAQMCX010000015.1:234961-264620 GCA_029814765.1 Acanthurus leucopareius
GAGACCAGATGACTGCCTCAAAGCTAGGTGGCATAGCACTAGCCCCTCTTTCACCCTTTTTCCTCTTTTCCCCTGAATAGCCTGCCCCCAAGACACACACACACACACACACACACACACACACACACACACACACACACACACACACAAGCTCTGCAGCACGCTAGGTCATCTTGACACCACACACACGCAGCCACGATCCCTCCAGAGCCTGATGTAGCCCCTGGCCCGGTTCAAACTGGTCTCGTCTGCTCCCCCTCCACCCTGCATAGTCTGCAGACACACACACACACAAACACACACACACACACACACACACACGCTAGAGGCCATAACCAATTGCCTTAATCTAATCCTCGCACTGGCCCTTTCACTTTAAGCAACATAAAGAGAGGAAGAGAGAGAGAAAACAGCAAAACCTCATCTTCTTCTTCTTCTTCTTTCTCTTTCAGTCTTAAACAGCCCACATGTGTCGACGGCTGGTACTTTCTGTTCCAGATGTTTAAACCTGCCTCCTGCTCTCATCCCTCCTCATAAACAGCTACTGGTGGACACTGGAAAGTACCCAGTCAAAACCCTGAAAGATTCCCAGTTTGCTGCCACACAGTGAGAAGATGCATGACATCATTTTCAGAAAGTTTCATTGTCTAACCGACGTTAGAAACATTCATGTCCGTCTCACATTCAGCAGAGTTTCTGTGGGTTTAGTCACAAAGGTCACGGTCCTGATGCTGCTGAAGACAAAAACAGGACAATCAAAGGCATCTGCACATCTTTACTTCTCCTTTCTCTCTTCCTTTCTTTCTCTCAGGACACAGAGAGCAAACACACAAGGAAAAAGAACAACAGAGGGCAAGTGAGGGAGGCAGAAAGAGCAAAGTTTACCCAGAGGATGATGGGGGGTGTCGGGATGAAAGAGGTGAGAGTCCCGCTTCACCAACTCACCAGGAAGAGAGAGAGAGAGAGAGAGGCTGTTCAAATATTCAGCCACAGGCATCACGCACACACACACACACACACGCACACACACACACACACACACACACAGATGCACACACACATTTTCCTATCTCTTAGTGTCTCTGAGTCGGTGACCAGGAAATCCACAGGGAACAGATTAAGACTACGGGCTAGGGAGCAGGATGTAACGCAGTGTGTGTGTGTGTGTGTGTGTGTGTGTGCGCCTGTGTGTGTGTGTGAGAAATAAAAATAAATGTGAGTTAAAAAACTTTGCATGTACTTAAACTTAACACTGTATTTGTGTTTTGGCACCAACATCCCCTGAAACCGCCGGCCGCAACCCAGACTGGTACCACAAACTCATCCTGTCACACACACATTCAAAGTTTTTTGGGTCTTTTTCTCCCTCACACACATACACACTGACACACACACACACTCTCAGAAACCGCAGGCAACACAGAGCTCCCATCACCTCTCCATCTCGTAGCTGGTGGTTTATCACATGTGGTTAAAACTCAACCAACCATCAGCCCCTGAGCCTCCAGTTTAAAAACTCAAACACCCGCCGGTGACTCATAAACTTGTAAGTGTTGGGAAACACGACTTCGCCTGTGACTCACCCTCAGTCACTCCATCACTCCAATAAAAAAGGTCAAAGGTCACAGAAACTGGCTTATCAGAGGAGTTTATTTACCGTGAACCGGCAGGAAGTGAATGAGTTAATCACTTCCAAGTGCCGTCATGTTAACGGTATCGTATGAAAACACCTGCTGGGGCTGGAATATCAATAACCCCGAGGTTCATTGGATGCGTTCATGTGAGAAAATCCAATCCAGCAGTGACCCGGAGGTAATCGTGAAAAGGTCAAGGTTTTGTGCTCGGCAGCCGCCTGGTTCAGCGCAGAAAAACTCAAGAGAAGAAGATTTAAAATCTAACTCGCAGCTGAAACAGTGTTAAACTCGTTCAGGTTCAAAAAGTCTAAATAAAGACGGACTTTTTATTCAAAAACTCACATAAATGTCTGATTTACACAAGATTAACATCAGTTTCTATATAAAATAAGATAGTGTAACTTTGCTGTGAGTTATTTGATCTTTGTCTGCAATAATCAGCCATCATCTGCTGACACGCCTCTTTAACAAACAGTGAGATAACGTCAGTGATGTCATGGCTGCACCTTCCAGCGTTTCCTCCACAGAAAAACCCTCAGAATAAAACAACTGGACGATTTTCTGAACATAAACTGGATATTTTTTGAGTTGCTGCTGTTTCTGATACAAACAATCATTAGCTTTAGCTCTTGTTAGCATCTCCTCTGCTGTCCAGTCTGTTGTTTTTATGTGTTTTCATGTTTCACGGTGGATTGTTTGTCTTATTTTTCAGCCTTTTACAGTAAAGGTTAATAATCTGAGATGTTTTTCTTCCCAGACAGACAGAAACACCAGAAGGTCACGGGTCAAACAGTTAGACCAGTCCCATTAGCCTGCTGGGAGCACTGGCCGCTCTGCTCATCGAACAGGAAGCTCGGTCAGTGTGTTTCCATTGAACATGACGTCAGTGCAGCTGGAAACAACACACACACACACACACACACACACACAGAATAAGAGAGATGGGAGTGTAAAGAATGGGTTGCATGCCAAACGCCAATCAATTTCCAACGTGAACTCTCACTCTGGCGTATTTCTGAGCGCAGAGAGCTGGAGGCAGGGCTATAATAAAGACAAGAGCAGAGAATGATTGACAGGAAGAGGAGAAGAAAAACAGTCCATCAAGATTATTTCTCGTCTCCTGTCAGTTGTAATTTTTTGTAGCCTCTTATGTCATTCTGAACAGGCTCTTTTCCAGCCTCCAGCTCCGCTGAATGACGACATCCTTCAAGCACACGCACGGAGATGTACTTTAAAATCTATGAATTATTTCACAAAACCTATTTCCACTCCTGTGAAAATCCCTCTTATTTCGCTACAAAGTCAGGACTGGTGATCTGACTTCAAAGCAGGCTGAAAATAGCCAATAATCAGCTTTGTATGAAGCCTGGTTGACATGGCTGCTGAATAATTCTCCCACAGAGCTCAGAGAGAAAGTTAAAAACTAGTCTGCCGGGGGTTTCCCTGCTCACCAGATGGGGTTTTGCAAAATCTGGCATTGTTAAAACAGACTGAGGAAATTTACTTTGACAAAACAACACAAGAAAATTAGACACTCAGGGCTGATGGTGATGTTATTTATAGGCACTGATCATTAAAACTAAAAAGGGAATCTGCTTTTTAAAAAAGGTTTATAACGAAACGTATTTTCTAAATTAAACATTATCATCAAATGCAACAAGAGAATTAAAAGTGTCACTTGTTTCCATACTGACTATTAAATGTGAGATTTATTATAAAAGATCTGCATCCAGCAGCAGTTTTAAATTGGCACTTGGTCCTTTACAGCAATGAAAGATCTCTAAAATAAATCGCAACCTGTTTATTTTAAGGCAGCGTTTGGGACTCAAGCACAGTTATAAATCTCTGCACTGATTACTGGATGTGAAATTGATTAAGCAATTTATTTTAAAATTCAGCTCAATCTGTCTCTTAATGATCTCCAGTGTTTAAGGCCCATTAAGCATCTCTACAGTAAATAAACTTGTTTTTACTTTCTTTCAGCAGTTATCAGGAGGACTGGATGCAGAAATGATCAGACGACCAGAAGAGCATAAAAAAGAAACTTAAATACTAAAATAACACATTGCATGGATTTTTTTAAACATAAAAGTGATTGTTCCAAAAGCAAACTTTGTTAAAGATTTGTTTTATTCTGTCAAATAGCCGATGGAAGTTCCTTTGAACAGCAGAGAACAGAAACTCCTCTTCCTCCTCCATCCATCCCTCCATCCTCCTCACATTATACTAAGTGCTGGGGAAGATAACAACCAATGGGACTTCCAAACGCATCAGCATCAAAAAGCTATTTAATCATTGCTCTGCCTCTCTCTCCCTCTCTCTCTTCTCTCCAGCCTTCGTGCCAAATACCATTTCATGTCTCTGGGGAACAGGAAACATTTAATAAAACTTCTCTAATCGAGTTCGGCAGCACAGAGCCGTGTGGCTTCGCTCATGTTGTCGCAGCCGTCTGCTCGTCATCTGAGAAAACTCTGCTTCTTCACCGGGATCCTGTTCGACAAAAGGTTTTATTTCTTCTCAGACTTCAGACTGATGTTCTGAGGTCTTTCATGTAAGCAGATCTAAAAAAGAAACGACCCTATTGTGCCTTTTTACATGTTGGCTTCAGGCCCGGAGGTGGCCAGAAATGAAGTTTCAAGGACTGCCAGGGTTACCACAGAGGGCCGGTTGGTTCAATCTAACTAATGTTTCATTCACTGGACCTTACAACAAATGTGCAATTTAAGCAGGGGGGGCTCACTTAAACCAGATTAAAATGCATGCAGCCTGAACTGGTGCAGACTGGAGCCCGGGGCGTGTGTGCCGAAGCCATTTTAACATACCAAGATGTCAGCAAATTTGGGTGAACAAAGAGCATTTTGGAGGAAGAAAACAAGCGAGCCTGTGCCTCCCTGAGACTGCTTTGCATACCCTTTTCACCTGTTTTTGAGGCATTTTCCCATCTGGACAAATAGAGAAAGAGAATAACAGTCTGAAGAGATGCAAACATTGTATTTTATTTAAAAATAAAGCTCTTTAAAAGCTGCTACTGCACTGTTAAATAAAAAAAGGGGCATGGTTAGCATATAAAATGCAAAGGGTTAGCATCAGCGAGCAGCCAGAGTTAATTATTCACTCCAGTGCTGTATTTTAATAAAAAGGTTTTAGGATTAATATTCAAATCTGAGGTTTAAATGATGGAGCTATCTTTACATTTTATCCTTTTAAGGCCAAAAATATTAAAAGATTATCAGAGTTTACACCCTAATGTTCCCTCACACAGCAGTCAGAACATCAGGAGACGGTCAAACCTTCCATCTTCTCACAGTTTGATAAGATTAGCAGCTTTTTTTAGGAGGATATTCACCAACTGATTAAGCAACAGGAGCTTGCAGGACGTCCCCATGTCTCCATGTAGGACAGCTGGACTGCTGCTTGGATATCTGTGAGAGTTTACTGTTTATACCGAGAAGGTTTCTAATTGTTTGGGCTGGAAACTTTGGAGAAGACCTTCATCTCTTCATCTCTCCATTTTCGGCTCATTCTCATCTTTCTCTGAAAAAAATCCTTCTCTCTTCTTCAGATCTTCTTAGTTTTCAGTTCATCTCCTCTCAGAGGAATTATCACGTCTCTGTGGCTTCGACCCTTTCGCCTCCTTAATATTGTATTCTGGTAAAAAATTGGGAGTTTTTCATGCCGTTGACCTCTGCAGGTCGTTCCGGATAACAGCGAGAGCTTAATGTAGAAAATACAGCGTAGAGATTTGGGCTCGACCTCGTACATGTGGGGTAAAAGCGTGACCGACTAAAAGCATGATCCTTTTGACTGCTGCATTTTGGAGAAATGAAAGTTCAGGACTGTAGAGAACACACACAAACACACACATGAACACACACACAGAGGCAAGTAGAGTCCCAACAACTTATAAATGATGATACACACTCAGGAACATGCATGTGCATTCACAGCTTCTTGAAGAAAAACATGCTACATGCATCCAGCTAGCATGTTTTTCAGTCAATCAACAATAAAAGCCTGAAAATCGACAGTGATTTCACTTCAGGCTGCAGCTCGTTCTTCTGCCCCGTCACTGTCATTTACAGCTACTTGCTCCAATTAACTTGCATGGGAGGACGTTTTATAATCCTAGATAATTTGAAAAAGTGTTTACAAGCTTCTGCACACGTTCTTGTGTCCTCAAAGGTCCAACCATCGACCCACGAGGATAATAAGAGGAGCACAAGGACGGCTGATGGATAAAAGGATCCAGAGAGCTTATCAGTCGGCTGAGGGAGAGTCAGATAGTGAGCTGATTGTCACAACAAAACGGGGACGCCTCAAGATTTACTTGGGGAATAACAAGGCACCTGGATAAAGCTGTAATCTTCAGTGCGGAGAGAAAGCTGGAGATGCTCAGTGGATCTTAAACTGCAGTATGATGCGAAATCCTATTATGAGGGATTTCTCCATCAGGATGCACTTGACACGCCGGAATCACCTTCACTGACAAATTCAAGGACGCTGTTTATCTCAGTCTGTTTAAATAAAGTTCAGAGGCTTGTATTTGTCATTAACTGAGGTACAACAGCAACATGTTTTAGGTATTTAAGCTTAAATATGTCACATGAAGCCAAAAAACTCCAGTTACAACATCAACTGGAGGAAAGTTGCTCAGTTTCAATTAAATAAAGTTTTTCAAGGCTGTCAGCTCTTTCTCTAAAGCCTTGAAGACTCTGAGTTTAGTCTTTTTAAAATCTGACACAGACGACTTTCAGATAATTAGTCGATTCCTGCAAATGTTCGTTAAGTTTTCAGCATAAACCTCCCAAAAAATGTTCTGCATCTGCATTGAATGTTGGACGGAGATGACGTACAAAGCACATGACACGGTCTTATCACTTACATAATAAAGGTCACACATAAAATCACAGTTTCCCATCTTCACACATTCAGCCGCACTTGCAGCTACGCTCCGTCACACACACACTTTTGTCTCACACACACATAAATTCACAGTTTTTCGCTCACACTTTCTGGTCTGAAACCGAAGGCACCACAAACAGCTATCATCACCTCCCTGCCTCTGTGCCTCCAGGCTGCCGCTTTATTACATGTGGTTCGACTAAACCAGCAGTTCGGCCTCCGATGCAACCGAAGAACATAAACAGAGATCACACAGGGGCTCGACCACGGCCCACTTTTATTGTGGATTCATCAGCTGAATCATTCTCAACATTTAGCTGCTTAATCCAATAAGCTATTAAGAACAGATTATTCAGGAATTATTTCAATATCAAGCTCAGTTACTGAACAGAAATGCCAAAAAATTAATAGTTTAAGTCCTTCAAATTTAATTTGGAGTGTCAAAACGAATCATTTCATTTTGTCAGCTGTGATTCTGGGGAATAGTGACAGTGCATTTTCCTCTATTTTCCAATTAAGTGAGAATGAAATAACCTTGTTTTTCTTTTTATTCATCAGTGAACCTTTTAGTTCCACATCTCTAAAAGGAGGAGAGCTCAAGGTGACATCTTTAATTTGCTGGTTTTGTCCAACAATCAGTCTGAAGTTGGATCTAATCTGATCAGACATTTGATGCTGAGTGTCTGTCACTTTCTGATTCTCTGTGAGTACTTTTAAAAAAATGTATTAAGGTTAATTTACTGGCCCAACTTTCATAAGTGATTTCTAATCTGCACGTCCACAGACTCAGTCAGACATTATGAAAGGTATCACAGCTTGGTTTTCTTTAAAATGATCAGGTTTGAGTTTAAAAGGGTGACATAAAACATGAAAAGTGTTTTTCCGTGAGTGTTTTTCCAGAGAAAGAAACGCCGTTAAAAGGGTCACCGTTAAGAAAAGGAGTGTTTTAACACTTTGACTCCAACAACCGACTAACATGACTGATGTCTGATGAAAAAAACAACAATAACACAACATGTTAGAGATGTTTTAATGATTTCCATCGGGACAGTCTCCTCCCTCCCCCTCAGCTCAGAGGTCAGAGGTCACACAGAGCAGCAGCCTTCCAGTTGGCTCTGATTCACTGTCTTATTATAGCAGACATGAGTCGGGTGGATCTATGCAGACAGAGAGGTTTTTTTCCACTGAAGAAAGGCCTCGATAACCACTGAGCCATCACGCCAACACCCACAATCACTTACAACTCTCTGCATTTAAAGGACAATCCAACCCTCTGAGCTTTAAACTCAAACACGGCAGATTACACACCTCCACCGAAACTACCAGGCTGCGGACGAAGACGACTCCTACCTGAAAGGTCTGAGCGAGTTGTAAAAGCTCTTCATGAAGTACCTTATACAAGAGGAGGGTATTACCAAAAAAAAAAACAAAAAAAACATAAAGATGTTCTCACTGTATCTGGTGAGAAATGATATTCCACAAAAAGAAGGGCGGGCGAAAGCTGTTAAATCCACCCAACAGACCGTCTGGACTTAGAGGGTTTCACAGCGCTAGCCATGAAATCTCCAATACACTGCTGTCAGCTGGCAGGCGTCTGCACACACGCACGCACGCAAATCCACACACATACAGCGCTGGGATTAATCCTAAATTTGGTTGGCAGCCACCAACGGGCTCATGTAGATCCAGCTGAGTATCAAAACATATTCGGAAGGGATTTTCAGGACAGGAATTAACAGCCCCCAGAACGAGGAGAGCTCAGACGCAAATTTACCTTCAAAAAACAGAACCGAACGTTTGCTCAGTGTAAAAGACAGGGAGGAACACAGGAAATGCCTCCTTTTAATGGACACACTATGCTGCACATATGGCTTCAGATGGAGAGGAGGGAAGGAGATGATAAGACATGTGTTTCCAGTCTTGTGTTGAAGGGATCTTTATGTTTACAGCTGAAAGGTTCCTACATTCATTTGGCCATAAAGAGCAAAAAAAACTGTCCTAAAAACAAAGTTCAAAATACCTTTAAGAGTCTTTTTCCAGCTTTCATAAATACCACATCTGATCCTGATTGAGAGCACAATAAAAAACACACTCGAGTGCCAAAGTCAACATTATCCCCGCCGATCGCACAAACATGCAACGGCAAAAACTCGACAAGAAACATCACGTCATCAGATATTTTGCAGAACTCGACTGGGGGAAAAAGTTGCTTTGAGGTCTTTCAGCAAGAGACACTTTTGCGTCTCAGTGCTCATTCAAAGGCACTAAACATAGAAAAAGGCTACTGGACCATGAGTAAATACATTATGCAACAAGCTCATAAAATATGAAATGTGTTTAAAATATTCATTCCTGCGGTCAGAGGGAAAAAAGTTCCCGGTTTGGATCACTGCAGAGAGGAAGATTTATGCTTTCTACAGCTACACGTGAGAGCGAAACAATCAAAACGGGCTCAAGTGTGTGTTTGAATCTCACTGCAGTCATCCGCCGAGAAAATAAACACTCTGAAAACACTCAGAGATACTCCGGATAAAGTGTCCATCTCATGTTGCATAAATATCTATCACACTGATCCACGACTTTAGGAGAGGCCTTATTTTGGACAACTGGGCAGGAAGCCATCAAATACCCAGCATGCACTGGGTGCCTGCGTCACCAGTTGGAGCTACACGTGTAAACAGGCCACAGGCTTCTGACTTCTGAATGTGACTAACTGAGCCGTCTCAGGGGGAGGTGATGGATGTGATGATGATGAAGATGACGAGCTTTGCTCAAAGGCATCTCAACCTTCGCCTGCGAGCAGAAAACAGCTCACATTTCTAACTTACTAACATCATTTACAAGCAAACTTGTTCGAGTTTTTGCAGAAAATTCTACTCAAAACTAACTTTTCCTGGGTGGTCTGAGGCCTTGAACTAACAGTTTAAATGAACAGTGTGAGTCCCAAACAGTGTCTTGGCTGCACAGCTCTGGAAAGGATCAAAACAAACAGAGGAGCAGCACTAACAGATAAATAATCCTCTTATTTGTTGTCGGCAAAAACAAACCTGCTTCAGCTTTAAACCACCAGCAGCAATTTGAACTAAAAACTTGGTCTTGATTTTTGGGGGGGGGGTGGAGAGAGAGTCACAGCATTACTAACAGTTAAAGCTGCTATTTCCAGCTGTGGTTGCACCTAACGATTGTTTTCATTATTGATAAATCTGCCACATACAATCACAATTTGCCAGAGCTTAAAGCGAACTATTTAAATTAGCTTTTTTTGCCTGATTAACAATCCAAACTCACACAACTTTACACTTTTGAAGCTAGAAGAAGCTAATTTTGGGTAGTTTTGATGCATGTTGGCATAACTGTACCAGCTTTCAGACAAAAAATAGGTCAAATAACCCAAAGACACTCCAGCTGTCACCAGCTTCTCCTCAGCTTTTCAACATCTTGACTTCCTCCTCAGTGTTTGTACAAGTATCAACTCATTTTTTAGTTGATTCATAGATGGCATTTACCTTTGTAAATCTCTTTACTGCCAGTCCTGCATCAGTCCTCTGATCTTGGTAATCTTCCACCATCTCATATTGAAATAATCCCAGCAGTGATTTGGCTTCACATCAAACGCTGTGCCACTAAAGCCCATTGAATTGAAATTGACTTGTATTGAGTGGCAGCCTGGCAGGCCGGCTGACAGACCAGACAAAACAAGCTCGACAAGCGACATCAGAGCTGAACACTGAACCTTCTTAGAAACCAGATTCACGTGCTTCTCCTCTTAAATCATATCCGTAAGTCGCTCGTTCAATTACTCATTTGGAAAGACATGAGAGGTATTTTTCACAGCATATAAACACAAAAGCTTTTTGCACACAACAACAACAAACCAGCTGCACCTCACAGAAGTTACAAAATACCAGAGAGAGTCTGGTTGAACCTGAACACACAGGCAAAAAAAACAGAACAAAAACAAAAGAGAGAGTGGGATTTAAGTCAGAGAAACTGATGAAAAAGGCATGACTCACCTGTGCGCTCGATGTACTCAACACATTTCTCGATGAAGAGTGGGATGGGTCGATCCGGGGTCACCAGGTTCTGCAGGGGGACGCCAAAGTAGTTGCTCTCCCAGTTTCGGCGGGTGGGAGGGTACAGAGGCTTGGGGAGCTTGGATCTGGGCTGCTACGGGAAACAAGAGAATAAGAGGGATGAGAGGAGATGAATCAACAAAGGTGAAGGGTGAAGGAGGGGAATTACAAGAAGGAGTAATGCAGAAATGAAGGAAGGAGAGAAAGGAGAAGGAAGTTAGAAAGAGGATGGAGAGGAGGAAGAGAAATTAGAAAGGAGAGGAAAAAGGTAGTGAGGACAGAAAATGAGGAAATGAAGAGGGAAGAAAAACAGCAAATAAATGGGGAAGTTTTAATACAGGAAACAAGTAACATTAGTTGTTGAGAGCAGATTGAAGAGGAAAAACGAGAGTAGGTTAATAATAATAATAATAACGATGAATGGAAAAAATGCAGCAAGTAGAGAGAGGAAAAACAAGAGAAGAAGAAAAGAAAAAGCATGAGATAGAAAGAAAAAGGGGAAAGGAATTTAAGAAGAGGGAATTGAGAAAGAGACACCAGGGAGAACAAAAAAATGGAGGAGAGAGGGTGATGAGAAAGCAAAATATATCAGAGAGGAAGAAGAGGAGGAGGAGGACGAGGTGGAGGAGGAGGAGGAGGAGGAGGGCAATCGGGACGCAGATCAGAAAGAAAGTTAGTGGGATGAAGGGAAAGAGAGGGAGAAAGCAGAGGGAGGTCCATGTGGAGGAAGACAAGAAGAAAGACGACAACAACAGATAAAAACCGTTATTCGAGACTGAAGCCGGGATGAGAAACAAGTAAGCGAGGTGGCTTTGATTTCCCACACTCCTCTGCTCTTCAAAGTGTTGTCATGCCTACAGTGGTTCAGGCTCCTCTCTAATTGGCCAGGACGGCGACTAAACACCTTCCATTTTGTACCTTGTGGTTCTCTTTTCGCTCTCCCCTCTGATTATCAAAGACAGTTTGAATGTTCCAACAATGCCCTGCATTCATGACGCTCATGTAGCGCCGGCGGCCATTTCTATACTGATTTGCACACTATTATCAGATTTGCTCGCTTGCATCTGTGTGTGTGTGTGTGTGTGAGTTTGTGCTAAATGGCAGTACTGCCAGGAGGCAACATTTCTGTGTTTTACATTTTTCAAGTCACAGCATACATTTTTAATCAAAATAAGATTTAAAGCTTGTTTTGACAATGCTTTAATATAACTGACTGAGATCTATTTTGAGCATCAAGTGCCGACTTACAAACAGTGTCGCTATTTTAGACTTCAGTCATTTATATTTAATCTGGATGCACTTACAAGTAAACTGTTTGGAATCAGTTTATTGCTTTATGAGCTTGCTAATAAGTTGGTGTGTGCATATGCATACTTTGTTGAAGCTTTTATGTGCATTTTCGTGTAAATTTGTGTGTTTATGTCTTCATAAAAAGTGACGGGTGCATACAGTTTCATCAAACAATAGCGGCTGAATCAGTTGCAGTTGATATTAAACTATATTTGTGTGTCTGGTGTCATTGGAGAGTTGTTGTAAAGAATGAGGAGGCATCATATCACAGATGCAGCCTTCGTCTTGAGATTACACAGACAGAGTCCCACTGTCTTTAATGATGCGTCTTTATTATCAAGGTTTTTAATGGTTGTGTGGGGCCCGAAAGATGGGGAGGCTCATAAACCATTTCAGCAGAGGGGCTGATCAATCAATTATCAAATTAGTTTAGTCTTACAATGAGTCCCAGGCCTATTAAAAACAGAAATCTGCTCATATCTCACACCCACACACTCCTGCCTACAATCTCTTCTGCTCTGTTTCACGTACACACTCTTTCATTCTCTCACACAATGCACCGACGCTCTTTGAATCTCTCTTAAAAATTCAAGAAAGCAGCGGTTCACCTTCTCGGAGATGATAATTTCTTTGTTTCTTTCTATCTAAAGTTGCTCTGAAAAGCATTTTTAAGTCTTTAGGTGATGAAACTGACCTAACATGAAAACTCTCAAAAGTCTGATTCACGACAGACACGACTCACCTTCTTGGACTCCTTCGGCGTCTTGGGTGTCTTCTTCTTCTTCATCTTCTTGTCCTCCTGCTCAGGGTCAGAGGTGATGGCAGGGTTATCTATCCCACCCTTCCAGGGATCAGCAGGGGAAAGCAGAGGGTCCTCCTCGCTGCCTCGGTGGGCTCTTCCCTTCTTCTTTTTCTGAGTGGCGGGTCCAGACTCCTCTCCGTCACTGTCGGACTGGAATCGTCTTTGGTAGGCCTTCGTCTTGCTGAACAAGATTTTGGAACGGTGTTTGTATTTCGACGGCCGCCGTCCAGCTTGGGACTTCCTGTCAAATCCATTCTCTTCCTCTCCTCCTCCATGAAGGCCGTGTATCCCGCCGTAGGAGTTTCTTATTTTAACCAGACGGCTGTGTGTGTCATCAGGCACAGCGTATATGTCATCGTTGTGAAAGCCCCTGGACCTGAGCAAAGTGTCTGCAGGATCTGCATAGTTGTCTGACGCCTCCACGTCCTCGGAGTGTGTAATCGGGCCACGCGGCATCCTACGGGTGCTCCGCATGCCAGCCTCGATGGTTTTGAGCAGGTTGGGGTCCAGCTTTTTGACATTGGGTTTGGGGAGCACTGGTTTGGGTCGGACAGGTGGAGGCACTTTGTGATTGCGTTCATGGTCTCCAACAGGCGTGCTATGGACCGGGTACTCGTTGCCTTCGAGGTCGATCCGGTACTTGGCCCGCTCGCTGGGGGTGGGGAGAAGCTGAACGTCATCACCTATGGGACTGTAAGGTGGGGGGGCCTCATTATCATCATCAGACTCTGGATAATAGGTGTTGTAGGCTGGGGAATGGCTGTGCGGCGAGGTGGGGAAGACGTCTTCGCTGGCGCCCGTGGTGCACTCCCGTGACGAGCTGTCAAACAGGAAGGAACTCTCGATGCTCAGCTTTTTCTCCAGCACTTCATTGAAGAAGGGCGTAAAAACCTCTGTCTGACGGTGATACTGTGACAGCGAGTAGAGTGCTGTGAACTTGGCAGCGATCTCCGTGGCGATGTGCTCCCCCTCCGTCATCAGCTCCTTGATGGCATCGTTCTCAAAGAAGTCCGCCTGACTGTCTGTGATCGCCACCATCTGGACGGGGATTACATCCTGGACTTCGGCCAAGAATGCCCGCAGGGTCGCCATAGAGGCCTTGCGTTTGGCAGAGTAGACCAGTATGTAGCCATGCACCAGCTCGTCTTTGCGGACGCCGATAGCAGAGTGGTAGGAGAGGACGGTGACCTGGATCCTCCTCCGGCTGTCCCCGATGATCTTGTCCAGTATCAGCGTGTTGCTCTGGCCCGGCTGCCCTGCACTACAGCAGTGTGAGTCGAGGAAAGGTGAGAGGATGAGGTCGACGCTGAAGGGATCCCAGCACATGGCGCACATGACTATCCTAAGGTCGGTCTCAGACATGTCTTTGATGCAGGGCAGCGGGGCCAAGACGTCAAAGTTATGCTTCAGCCCCTCCAGCACCGCTCGGAGACCCTGTTTAATTTGGAACTCTGTGAATTTACGAGGAAAAGCCCCTGAGGGGATGTCAACAAAGGTGCACTGCAACTTGTTTGCCAGCTGTTGGCCCTGGTGCTTCAGGATGGGAATATTTTTGCAAACACTGTCCCTTTGATTTGCCAGAATGAGAATAAATGGCAGCGGCTGAGCGAACCTCTCTCTCCTGCTCTGCTGTATCTCCGCTCTGATCCTTCCTATGCAATCTCCGATACAGTTCAGAGACTCTATGGAGTTGAACACACAAAAGCAGCCGTGCGGTTTGAAAGTGTTGACCCATGAATGGCTAAAGAGCAGTGTGGAGTTGACGTCCACTGGCAGGAGCTCCAGTTCATAAATCTTACCATCAAGAGTGTATTCATCATCTGTGGACTGAGCTCTGATCTCATTGGCTAATTCCTGCGAGAGACCTTCCCTTCCCAGGAGGCAGAGGTTGATCTTATCAATGTTGGCACTGTTATAGTAGACATTAGTGCGTCCGTGGTCGAGCTGCACCAGCCTGTTTGCTAAAACCTGCTCCACTTTCAGATCCACACAGTTCTGCCCGCTCAGGCATGTCTCCTTTGTGGGATGGTAAACAAATCCAATGTGTTTGAGGAGGAGCGATTCTCTATCTGGGGCAAGTTTCTGCAGTGCTCTGTATCTGGGCTCCTCATTCAGTACACTGTGAATTTCGCTCATCTTATCACAGCTGGGGGTGGCATTCAGATCCAGGTCATAGAATAGCTCAGCATGCTCAAAAAGCATTTCCTGAAAATCCTCCTTGGCCCGTTCAACTATTTCCTGCTGGTGTCTGCAGTAAACATCCCTCCTATCTGATTCTGTGATGTACTTGTAGGCCTCGTCCTCCATGACGAAGCACATGACTTCCTCCCAGGGCTGACCCGGACTGATAAAATGAACCCTCTCCAGCGTCTTCTTGAACCTCTCTTTCATCTCCACCCTCCTCTTCTCAGACAGAAGGTGCTGGACGTGGTTATGGTAAATCCTCTCACCATCAGGTGTCTCAAGGAGGTCAAAGGGTATCCTCCGGTCGCTGTTGTCGATGTGGTCCGTCTCGTCCCACGGCGTTTGTTCCAGAACCACGAACCAGTAGTGGAAATCAGATCGGTTTCGGATCACACTCTGAGCCTCAGGCCACGAGAGGTGTTCGACCTCCTCCAGGTTATTGAGGAGGTTGTTAAGGGTTTTGGGTAATGTTGTCAGGTACTCTTCCCTCCTCTTCCTGATGTGCTCCTGCTTCAGTTGTGCAATGTGCTTTGTGAACATGTTGCGTGCTTTCCTCGACCCCTCCAAGGTGATGAACTCATCATAGTCTGACTGGCCCTTCAGGTTATTGGCCACTGTTTTCCACGCGGTGTGGTAATCTCTCAGCGAATGTACCATCAACTTCTCAAATCTCTCTGATACTGAGGCAACGAGCTGCCGTTGGATTTTATAGGCCTCCAGGTATGGCACAGTTTTTGGCTTGCCCCTTGTTTTATCCAGCTGCTGGATGAGAGCGTTGAAGCAGAGCTCCACGTTGACATTAGAGCGTGCTGACGTCTCAATTAGCAGCAGGTTCTTCTTGCTGGCGACGAAGGCCTGCAGCTCCCTCAGGTTCTGGTCCACACAGTCGTCACATTTTGTGGCGGCAACAACAATGGGCTTCTTTGACTTGACAATTTGGGAATAAAGGCTGTTGACAAATTTCATTTGGTCATCAAACTTCCGATTGCAACCCTTGCTGACATCGATGCAGAGCAAAAAGCCGTCGATGTTCAACTTCCCATCGGGCATCTGCTTCTGGTCGAAGTCCTGCTCCAAGCCCAGCTGGTCGGTGCAGATGTACATGAGCTTCTCTGCCGACTGAAGCTTGGTCGCTGCCGCCCGTTTGGTGTACGGCTGCAGGTTGGTACTCCGATGCGGAAGAAACGTCTGGTCGTCAATAAACTCTGTCTGTTCGATGATTTGAATTTTACAGTCCAACCCATCGTCCCCTCGATGGGACATCTCCCCCCAGTACAGGAAGTGGTCATTGTTAACCACACGTCCCCCAAAGTCTATTGTGCTCAGCACTGAGGTGTGCTCCGAGTAGTAGCTGTCCGCATCAGGACGCACGTATCGGTTGCATAGGCAGGATTTGCCCACTCCGCAATTTCCCTTCTCTTTCTCTGTACCTGAGAGGCCAACCACACTGACGGCGAATGTCGGGGGGCGCGCATCCTTGTTCTTGGCCATTATATCCCCCCGTTCATCGCTAACTTGGTCACTTTCAGGAAAAAGGTCAAGATATCATTCCAATTCTGCTTGTCAGTGGTGCAGAGGCATTTTCATTCTGCTTGTCCCTCGGCAGTGGTGAGTCCCCCCCCTCCAACTCTTTTTATCTCTCTCAGTTTCTATCCTGGGTCTTCATTAAGCTGGGATAGAACAGCCGGCTCCTCCTTTTATCAACTGCCTGCAAGACATGGAGTTCACAGTTAGAAACAGTAAATGCAAAACAAACAAAAACACATTTGCACTCATTTGTCCTCAGAGCACTTCAGTCTGCTTATCACAAATAAAATAATTAGGTTTTTATTTCTATGCATATCCCTCGGGGACAGACATGTGTATGTTATGGTGATTCATGGGAGTTGTCAGGAGAGTGTTAAAAACTTAATAAAAGGGTTTGATTGGCTTTTCATGTGTGAGAGATAAAACGCTCTGGTCCTGCACAGCCTAATATAAAAATGTCATGAAGAATTCTCCTTTATTTCTCAAAAATAAGAGAAATTCAGTATTAAAAAAATGAGATACTTAAATGAACTTTGAAAAAACAAAGACCAAAGTGAAACAGTACAACTTATATAAGAGAAAGGGAAAGTAATTCAATCATGAACCATGCTCAGCAATGTCACTTTTCCCCTCGCAGAGAAAAAGAAGTGCTTTCAACCAATTTGTGCCGAGGCAGGATAAAAATGGCATGCAACTCCAGCCCTTTGACAGTCACTGACCTAGAAATGATTTGCTTCGCTGTGAGAATGAAACAGAGAAAATAAATCAGTTCACAGATTTGCCATCATCATCAGCACATCCTGGAGCTACATGATTAGGACTAAACATATAATCCTGACTAGTTGTCAGACATTCTAGTAATTTATATTGTGCCTGATATTCTGATTTTGATTATTAATCCTAACTGACAGTCTCAATTACTTCCTAGAATGAATTATTTAGCTGCTTGCACTTTGTCCAATCCAAAATTAACTGGACAAAACAAAATGTTTAACTACTGACAACACCGATAGTCAGCAGATTGTGAAAACTACCACTGTGGCAAAAATATAACACTGACTATGCAACCTTTCTATCTTTATTATCTGAAACTGCCACAGTCAAATGAGCTGAACCACTCGATGACCTAGCTACAGGCTGACAACTTTAGAGAGAATTGCAGTCATTGTTGTGTTTAACAGAACGATGGCAACCCGCCAGTGAATTTGCCTGAGCTGGAACTGCTAGCTGCAGCACGACGCCATGCTGAGCCTGAGAAACTGCACCAGAGTAAAAAAAAAAAAAAAATTCAGTCCACTGAGTCGAAGCAATGAGGTTTCCCTGACTGTTTATAAAGACCGAGGTGAAAATGTCGCCTCTGCAGGGGCTTTGCTCAAGGAAATAAAATTGTCTGAGCTCAGCAGATCGACGACAACTTGAGGAAACAAACAGCATTTGTATTTCCTCAGAATCCCAAAACAAGGAGGAGACACAGATGCTTTCCACTGAATTCAATTATCTAATATATAAAAGAGATCACAAGCCTCTTTTCTCCTTATTCGTGACACTACAAATACAAGCCAGCGTGACCTTTGAGTGAAATTTGCGACATGACCTGCAGTAATTGCGCCTGAATGTCTTGTCATTTGATTTATAATTCCGGCGTCTCGGAACAAGAGCACCTCAAACACACCTGATACATTAGATGATGTCAGAGAGCAAACCGACCAGCAGGTCAGTCAGGTTTGCATATCTAACCACGAGCCCCTACAATAAACTGTGCTGCTTCATGTGCCACGCCTGACTGAAGCAGCCAGCCGGGGGAAAGGTGCACCTGGGCTTATAAACAGGTGGAGCACTACGCATGTGCACATGCATTTATTTTCTGCTATGGTTGTTAATCACTTATTGATTCATTTTCATTTACAAAGAGCAAAAATAGCCTTTAAAAACTGACAAGTGGTGCTTCCTGCGTCCGACCAGCAGCCAAAACTGTCCTAAATATTGAGTTTATGACATTAAACGGCACCAAATGAGCCACTTTTCTCGCTGCAACTAGGACACATTTGGGATCTTTAGTTGGCAACAGACAAAAAAACATCAATTGCAACAACTGATATCTATTAGTTTCCTGTTGATTCTCCAACCAACTGATTTTTCCTGCCCTACATTCTTCCTCTCTGCTTCCCATCCCGACGACAGTGTTTGAGAGGAGCAGTCACCCAAATCCAAGTATCTGTTTTGCATTTTTATTAGCCAATATCAAAGTCTATATTCACGCCGCTGTCAACACTGGGGTCAATAAAAGACTCATGAATAAATGTTAACATGCATGATAAGATGAATGGTAGCAGTGCGGTGCCAGATAGCTGTATAATGTAAACACACAGATGGAGCCTGTCATGGTCCTTTTACCACAAACAGCCAACACTGCAGCCCGAGCTACATTTGTGCTGCACTAATAGCTAAAAGTAGCCTCGTGCATTATGATTAGTCTTTTCACTGCGAGGCTGCAGGGGGGATTAAGGTATCACTTGGCAAGCTGGTTTTAGTGATGACTAAATGCTGTTAAGCCTTGAAAGCAGAGCAGAACGCACTGCCAAGGATGTTAGACCTTTAAAAGATGCACCCAGCTGGATGTTTAGGTAAAAATCAACTTCATTTTTCTTCTACGCATAAATCACAAAGCGTAGCTCCCCCGCCTACTTTAAACGAGGCGCCACAGACTCATTTTGTTACAGACAAACTGGGATTCTGATTTTGGGCTCAGACAACTTTTCTCCCACAGGAAGAGATGAATCAAGACTTATGAGCTGAATCCAAACTGCCTCCTATTAAGCAAAGAGGGACTCCCCCCCCCCTCCCCCGGCTGGAGAAAAATGGACTCCCCAAACATTTCATCTTTTTCCTTCTTCTTCTCTTAGTGCAAATCATGACAGAGCCGCCAGAGCTGGAGCCGTTCGCTGACCCCGCCTCGCAGGATTTCTGGGTACTCACTTTCGAAATGTTAACCCTCTAACTGTCTCTGACATCATCACGCCGTGCAACACACACTTTGCTGCAGTTTTAAATTTCAGTTCTCTAATCGTCAGAGGAACGGCTGTAAAACGAGCCGCAAACAAACAGCACAGAGGCATTTATTCTCTAAATCTATCTGAAATACAACAATTTTTGCTCTAATAGCCAGTCTGCTTCAAGAGAGAAATAAAAAACCACAGATGCACAAATATTTTAGCAATAACTAGACTATGATGGCACACTGTCTTAACTTTCTTACCATCCAAGGAAAATATAATTCAATACACCGTGCAGTTGCAAAAAGAAGTATCTATAAGCTCTCATTACATTTATTACTTAAAACTATCTCAAAGGCAACTTGCTGGTGTTTACAGGAAAATAATTTCTTTTTAAATACCTCAGGTGTTTCTTAGCACAAAAGCTCACTTCAAAAAAATGATGTCACCCTGCTCAGAGTCAGGTCCAGACCTGAAGTCGAGCGTCACTCATCTGACTTCCCCTTCCTGGTGTGTCAGATGATGTGAGATCAACAGTTTATAGGCCAACGGAAACAGTCATCACTCAGAAAAGGGCTTGTCCATATCAGTGTCCTTTCAGGGCTGATTGAAGGTAATTAATACCAAACATTTCCAACCATGTTAGCATATGCAATCACCAATTTGCAGTTCGTACAAGTCTACAAGCAGACGCAGGTGTAAATCTTTCCAGACATGCCTATCCATTCTGTCAGACCTGATATTGCTCAATCTATATGCAATAAAAAAAATATATAACAACAGGATGACTTTTGATGGGAATTTCCAACTCAGTATAACAAAGCAGGTCAACAGCTTTATTACAAACAGCTTATTCAAAGATAAAACCAGCTGTTATAATTCATCGAGTCCTTTGAGATGCCAAAAAAGAAACAGATATTAACCATATTATTAATTTTCAGCGCTATTGTTGACTCCTATAAGTGAATGCTGCCTTTAGTGATCTATATAACTCACATCTGGGGCATATGTTTTATATTTTCTATGAGGACACACTGATTTGACTGCAAGAGGTTGATGGTTTGGTCATAAAAAAAGCCGGACTGTCCCTTTAAAGAGAGAGTTTGGGTAAAGGGCAAAGGGAGCTGCAGCAGTCCGACTCAATGCAAATGGCATGCAGAGCTGCAGCAGGACAAACCCACTGACCTGACAGCCTGACTGACTGCTGGATGCAGAATTAAAAATAATAATTATAATAAAAAGTTAATAAGCTAGTTAATAAGTTAATAAGAGACGTTTGAGGGTTTTATGTGTTAAAAAAAACACCCTTATTAATGTCGGGATGTTCGGCACTCCTGGATCTGACCCTCCATCCATCCCCGATGCTAATGTTAGCGTTTAGCAGGACATTTATGTTAAAAAAAAACCAAAAACTGGCAACCCAACAACTTTCAAAACGAACTCTGAATTGATTAAGATAAAAATTGTGAGAATAAATCAGTGTTAACACTCTGAACTCCAACGTCAATTCAGAAATTAAGCAATTAATTTAATTTTATTTCCACAAAAGCTTAATTTTTGGAAGATTTCCCGTCTGTTACGTTGAACTGAACCGCACTGAAAAGGGTGGATGTCACGTAAAACCCCCGAACTCAATGAAAAAGGGGGCTCAACCGGGGAACGGGAGTGAGTTATGGGAGTTAACGTTACGGTTACCGAGTTTGTTCATCTTCAATTAAAAAAAAAAAAAATCGACAGACGTTAATGTTTAATGCGTCAATGCGCCGTGAAACCACACGGTTTGAAACGGCGGTCAACTGTTTTTTCTCTCCCGGGAGATGAAACGATGAAACCCGGCTCGGCCTGGTTTGGCCCTGATACTTCAGGAGAAGAGGGAGGAAAAAAAAATCCCACCTTTCCAATCCCGAATAGCTAACATTAGCCGAGCCGTGCTAGCCTCGCATGCCAAGAGGCTGAAGGATACTTAGCTAGCTTAGCGTTAGCGACACCAAACCCGGGCTAACGCTGGGAAGAGAGCCGTTCTAAAACCCAAACGTGGGCCACTTTCACAGCACGGACTCCCAATCTCATCCCGGTTCCCTGTGACCCGGGATAGCGCTAGCCCCGGAGCCAGGTTTCGCCCGCAGAGAATAGTGCTAGCTAAGCTAATGAAGTCCCAATCCCAGTCCAAATACATTCCCCTACCCACCTAATAACATGGTCGCTCCCAGATCCACATACCACGGAAAAGAGGAGAAAGCATTCCCACATTACGAGGCAAAAAAACTCCTTTTTTTACAATCCACAGTCTGCGGCCGCCGGTGTCCGCCGACAGGGTCCGAAGTTGGGCTTCAGTTGAAGGTGTAGTCCCGGTGTGTTTCCAGACGGCGGGTGAGCCTGTAGCGTTATTTTAGTGTATTTTCGTGCTGTTGGTGTGGTATGCGCTGTAAGCCGAAACCTGCCTCTCTGCTCCCTCCCCTCTCAGCAGCACTGCCAGGCAGTAATGGCGACTCTCTCTCTCTCCTCCGCTCCCCACACTGACTGCATGTCGCTCTACCTTTTCCATTCAGACTCTCCCTCTCTCTCCCTCTCTCTCTCCTGATCCACACCTGTCTACCTTTCATGTCATAGTCATATTTTATATCATATATGAACTGCTTTTTTAAGCCAAAACAAATAGTTTAATCTAATCTTAAGTGAGAAATAAATTAACAAAATAAACCTCCTAGAATATTAAATACATTATCTGAAACTTGCTTATAATATAATCTATAATAATTGACATTCCATAATAATCTGTGGTTTAAAAACTAATCCTGCCACGACTACATTATGCATAATAATTGTTTATCGATAGCAGCTTTAATAAAAAGCATAATTACAGATGTGCACCACATGTTTTAAAGAAAAGTAATTCATGTCATCAAATTCCTCAGTGCTAAAAAAAAAAGCAGAGCCAGAATGAACCGCTAGGGGGCCTCAGGGCGAATTTATCCTCTATTTAAACCCACAGTTTAATAGTAAATTAATGCTAATTTCTTATGTTAACTGCACCAAATTTGTTGTAAATAATAATAAACATTTTAGAAGTGACAGTGAGAATATTTTTCTTTTTTATTTAATTTATGCAAATAGAATTAAATAAGATAAATAACTTAAAATATGAGACACAGCAGCAAATTTTTTCTTGCTAAATGACAAAAGTCGACAACACATTGTGGTCGTTTCTTCAAATATTCAGTCTTTTTTTCCCAACTTGAAGTTATCTCTGTGATTTATCTTTCATCCATTCATCTCCACCCTTCACCCTCCACCCTGGCTCACGGGAGCAGCATCTTTAGGGTGAGCAAGATCCTTAAATTCCCTTCTTCTTCTTCCAGCAGCATCTTCAGGCTCCTCCTGAGGGTAAATCAGATGATGTGCAGTATAAACTCTCCAGCTTATTCTGGGTCAACCTCTGCATGCTCTCTCCGGTTGGACGTGCCTGGAAAACCTTCAGAAGAAGATGCCCAGGAGGCATCCTGCACAAACCATCTAATTGGCTCGATATCATGGAGAGGAGCATCACCTCTGAACTCCTGTCTGAACTCTTGACCCTGCATCTGAGAGCGAGCCCCGGTTCAAGGAGCACTTTGAGCCAGCTACATCTCCTCTGTGGAGGAGGAGGAGGTGGAGTTTGGAGATTCAGGGGAAGTCCTACTCTCACACCAGGCAGCAGAAATCTCTGAGGTAGTTAAGAAACTCCTCAGCAGGAAGACGCCGGATGTAGATGAGAGGTGCTGAGAGGAGGCTGCATCAGCTGACACACCTGTTCAAAGTCACCTGGAGGTTGAGGACGGTTCCTGCAAAATGGCTGATTCTCATTTTTATTATAAAGAAGGATGGGAGGGTTTGCTCCAATTATGTGGGTACCAAACCGTCCAGCCTCCCTGGGAAAGGATGCTGTAAAGGAAGCTCGTTATCGATTATCTGACCTCAGACGCAGGAGCAGCAGTGTGGATTGTGGTCGTGCACCAGCGGAGCAGCTCTTCACCCCGGCAGAGTTATTATGGAGGTTGTGGAAGTTTGCACATCCAGTCATCCTGTAACTACTTCCATCAAGTGTTGAGGCTGTTTCTTTTTAAATTACTTCACTTATTAGCTGATTTTTTCATCACAACTGGCAGATAAAAAACATTTATGCTGCCAAAAAAGAAGATAAAAACAAAAAAAGTTAGAGAATTTTCTAATAAATCCAACAAACCTGCAAAGTTTATGAGACCAACATGCAGTTTTAATACATTAACATTCATGCAAGTGACTCAGATGTTTAAACACACATTACATAACACACGTATGTGACTCTACGGCAGCTAAATGAGGGATTTGTGTTTTTGTGTGTCGCCTATTTCGGTGTCTTTCCTCCTCTTTCTCATTGTCCAACTGTCTCTCTCATCCACTTCATGTAAATATATAATAAATGTCTCCCTTTGTGTTCGCGTCTCCCTCCTCATTTCAGTAATCCTGTTTATTGGCGTGAATGTTAGATGAACCGTGTTGCCAAAGCATCTAAATACAAATTAAAATCCCTCTCTTGCTCGCCCCCTATCATTCTCTCTGTGATGTAATTATGTTGGGTTGTTTTTTTTTTTTTTGTAAAAATTGTTTAATTATGTATAATGTCCCTGTTAACAAAAAAAAAACACATTTGCTCATCAGGGAATGCAGGTTTGGATAGTGAGTGAGTGAGTGAATGGACGATGTCAGTGTAATTATAAAGTCACTGGCTGTGGTGTTTTTCCTACTTCTGAAACACACACAGCTGAAACATTTAGTCATCTAATCAATGAGCTGATGTTTTCCAATTCTGTTAATCTCTTTTGGTTTCCGGGGGTAACTGTTTTCGTTCTCATCTCTCAGCGTCGTTCGGTTTTTCTTCAATAAGTAAGTTAAAGCAACATTTCTGCGATGCTCGAGTCCCACCGTCGACAGTAATGAAAAGAAACGGTGCAGCCGCTGTTAGATAATGGTGGTCTGCGGATGCACGACGGCGTGCTCGATGAAAAATCCCTCATTTATATTTCAGTTGTTCAGCGCTGGGATCAATATGGGCTGCTGGTTCCAGTGGATTCCCTCGAGTGCGATGCTGTGTTAATGAGCCTCAGAGCTCAGAGAGAAACACTCACCCAGATAAAAGTGAACAGACTCAGCGGGGACGGGTCAGAGGAATCCAAAATTAACTCACCACAAGCTGAAATTAAAAGATATACACCTCAATTTATGTAATAGAGTAACTGTTTAACTCGAAGGGTTAATTATATTTTAAATCCCTGACAAGCTGCCTTTAATCCAGAGGAAAAATCTTTTAAAACTGGCCAAATCTGTAGAGAGGAGAACAGAATAATCAGCCAAAATTATTAATGAGACATCGCTGTTTAATAGCTGCAGCTGTAACAGTGGAAGTTAACATCAGAAAACAACACTGGACCCTGAAACATGATGTTTGCATGTGTGTGTTTGGGTTCAGTGCAGGGACGGCCCACCACAACCAGCCCACAGATCCTCCTCCACCCCCACCCACCGACGCTGCTGGGATGGGAGGGGGTGGGAGGGGGTGGTGGAGGGTGTAGGCTGCTGCATTTATCAAAGTGGGACAACAACACATCTCTCTCCTGCTCTTGCTTGTGTGTAACGTGCTGCTCGAGCGGCCCACGGAGCGACCGGACCTCTGGGATTCCTGCCGCCGGTCCGACTACGGTTCAGGACGTCGCCTCAAAGAGTGATGAGCCGCCATTTTGCACCGGTGATGTAACGGCCCCACAGGGACAGATCCATCAGAGGAGAGGAAACGCAGAGACCAATTAGCACGCCCACAGGAGACGGGCAGAGACCACAACATGAGGACGGCTGTCCGGAGAATGAAGGAGTGCGTCCAGAGCCACAGACACATGTGACACATCCTGACTCCTCGACAGCTTTATTTATGAGCTTTTATGTCTCCTTCCACATTCAACTGATTCCTTTCCTTATGTGAAATCAGTCTGTTACAGCTCCTTTAATCAATAAGTCAACAATATGTGACATTTTTCACATTAAAATGTTGAAAAACAGCTTTGTTGGGTTGTGTTCTTCTTATGTTTTCATCCATTTTTATTTTCAGAAGTCATTTTCTTCAAGGTTACATTTCATTTTGTCTCCTGTTTCTAACTTCCAGGATAACAGCAGTCAGTCAGAGTGAGTCGCTGCTCTTCTGATGAATCACAAGTCTTCAGATTAGAGATTTCTGCTCAGAAAACGTTGATTTTTAACAAATTGATTATTTAAATCAAAGAGAAAACAGCAGGAAAAAGAGCCATTAATGAATGTAATTGTCAGTCACACCTCAGCTGCATGTGAAAATGTAAAACATGCATCATTTCTGTCTGAACAACCAGCAACATCCACAGATTCAATGTTTATAATAAACACATTTGCCTTCCTCTTCCATCTCTTATCTGTACCTGCTTATCAAAGTAGGGCACACCTGCACAGGTAATCATTTGATCTCAGTGATAACCAACATCTCACTCTCACATTCTCACTGTTAAAGTTTTAAAAAAAGCTCCATGTTTTTGGACTGTGGGAGAAACTGGAGCACTGAGAGGAAAATCCACACCGACACAAGAGGAACAAAACAACCGAGAAAGTTAGAAAAAGATGATTTTTTAAGTGAATTTCACACCAACAACAAGTTTTTTTTAGCAACTGTTTAAACACAAAACACACTGACAGAAACACTGTGTGTGTGTGTGTTATTTAGGGAGTTGCAGAGTGTGTGTGAAGCAGTCAGCGGCTGCCACAGGCGACCCCTGCTGCACATGTGCACCATCAGCACCGCCATATGGAATCTGCAGATCGCACACTTTCTGTCAGCCTTTCATGTCTCACACCTTTCTGCTCCGTAAAAACCTGACGGGGCGTTTTTTTCTTCTCCTCTCAGCACGCTCCCAGATCCTCCAGTTTCCTCGCAGCGCTGGGAAACTGGGACGACCCCAGCAGCACAACGCAGGCCTGTGATTGGCTCAGAGAGAGGAGGAGGAGGAGCTTCAGCCGCCGGTGACGTTGTTCCACTGAGCAAGGCAGGATGTTGTGAGCAAGTCTGTTACAACCAGCAGCAGGAGCAGGAAGTTCAGATTCAGGTTAGAGGTGCTTTATTTGTCTTTCTGTGTTTATTAGAGGAACAAAGTGGAAACACAAGCTGACAGAAGTGTTTCAAACAAATAAATTCAACCCAGCAGCTTCTTTTCTATCAGAGGTGCCTTTATGCAGCTAATTTAAACATATCTTTCATATTTTACATATTTTTAGGAGTTGTTGTGATGTGTATTTTTACTCCTCTGAATGCTTCCATCTTCAAAGTTCAGAGTCAGTCAGAGCTTTGCAGTTTTTCTCTATCTGCCTTCAGTGCTTGGTTTCATATTTCTTTGGCTGCCATCATGAAAACCATTTATTTACTCTGAATATGAATCTGCCGGAGCAAAAGCTACTCACAGGAGTACTTATAAAGAATTACTTCCCATCTCTGTTGACAAGAATGCAAAGCATCTAGTATGAAACACACACAATGACTCCCGACTCACACATTAGCATCATTAGCATCGTTAGCATTGCAAATGTGGCTCTCGCTGCTGACGAGTGCAGCAGAAGACACTTGATGATTCTTGTAAACTGACAAACTGACAAACTGATAAACTGACAGGTGCAATAAATGAAGCTGAGAAGATCTTCAGTCCACCTGAGCAGTCTGAGGGGGGTGGGAGGTTTTGTTTACTGTGTGTGTGTGTGATGGTTAGTGTGTGTAAACCTCGATACTGACCAACTCAAACTGTCTCAGGGTTAAAAAAGTAAAAGCAGCAGCAGAGCTGAGAGTCATGACACATTTATTGCTTTAAACATGTAAACTCTGGTTCAGATTATAATCATTTATTGTGTGACTCATGAATATTACACCCCTGTAATAACAACACAATAATTATTTGACCATTTAGAGACCAAAGGGTTGCTTCCTTCTTTCACACCGGACATCACAGAGGTTTGTTCCTGAAGGTGGATTTGTTTTGCATCATAATGAAGGAGGGCGTCCAAACTGAGAAACATTAGATAATGATACATTAACAGAAGACAAACACAACAAAAACATGACAAAAGAATACTCAAAGGCTTAATAATTAGGGTTCTCCCTTTTTTTTGTGGTTATTATGTTTATGTTTTAAATGTATTAAGATCAATCATGGATGCACAATGGAGGACGCAGGAGATAAACACATTTCGTCACAAAATCAGAAAGATTAAAGGCCAAAATTAAACAATTTACACTTTTATTTTACCATGTAATTCATTCACAGTGTGTAATTGTGTGTCTGCCTTTTTGCATGCTTGTTTGATTACACTGCAACAATAAAATAATGATAATTAAAACTTAAAGGAAAAAATAAATGTGGATTTAAAAAAAGTCACATATTCTATTTTAAATAAATATTTCTTACAGAAAACAATTCCCACAGCTACAGAAACATTAATCACCACAAAAACAATCATCTGACTTCAAAAAACACATTTGGTCACGACTGCATTTCATGCATAATGTTTATTCTTCATATTAAGGTGAATTAGTTCTGACACATGAAATGAATTTGACCTGAAGCTGCTCACAGTTTGTGTTACAAAGCAAACTGAGCTTCTTGCAAAAACAACAACTGTTTCCCCGTCGGACTGTGATGCAGCAGGTCAGGACGCTGTTGTGTCACATCTGGAACAGCTGGAACGGTCTCTGTCCACCTCCCTTCAGCCTGCAGGAAACGGAGGCGTTGATGAGCCCGTGTTCACGGCGCAGGCGTCGTTTCCGGCTCCATTAACTCGCTGCAGAGCGCTGCCTCCGCTCATGTGAAGAGGTCCTTCTGAAGTCGAGAACCATCTCCTCCGTCTCGTTGACTTTGAGAGAGAGAGATTTTCCGTCCTTGCACCAGATCTCTGCGGGCTGACTCATCCTCGTTAGCGTGGAGCTGCTCTGCCGGGGTGTCATCAGCCGGTTTA
The DNA here is from genome assembly GCA_029814765.1 of Acanthurus leucopareius. Lineage (NCBI taxonomy): Eukaryota > Metazoa > Chordata > Actinopteri > Acanthuriformes > Acanthuridae > Acanthurus > Acanthurus leucopareius. Next base: position 263,397 of record JAQMCX010000015.1, read on the forward strand.
ATGACATGATCGCCCTGATATGTGGCGACGCAGGCCCGGGAGGAGGAGCAGGAGGAGCAGGAGGAGCAGGAGGAGCGGCCGCGACTGTCTGAGGCCTGTTGTTAGCAGCTGGAGTCTGAGGATCGAGTGTTGATGCTTGTTGAGGTTAATAAACCACAATCAGATTAAAGTGTTCCTGGCGTTCAGGTGCAATCAGGCAAAGTGTGACACATCTGTGATAATGTTTCAATACAAATGAGATCCAGGAGTGAGATTACAGGCAAAGGAATGTGTAGCAGCAGCAAATGTACGATTACTTCTATTACTTCTACAATAAAAGTAATAGGAGTCTTAGAAAGTAACTAATATTACAGCAACTGCCAACAAAAGCAGTGGAATTAGGAAACGGGCATTTCTTAGATACCAAACAATGATACAGGAAACATTATGAGAATCTTAACCAAAATATATTTTTATATACATCATTTTAAAATAAATTCAGTTTGTAGAATTTTGCTGTAAGTTGAAAAAATCATTAATAATAAAGTCATAAACTCTGGCTGTGACTTCGCTAGCAGAGAGGAATGACACAAGTTTGTCCCTGACCAATAAGAGCTCGTCGTCTTTTGTGACCTGAGTGATGTCATCATGAAGGAGGAGCTAGAGAGACTGACTTTCAGGAACAAGAATGTAAACAAACATGGTGTGATATTGGCTGTTTGATGCTGAAAAAAGCCTAAAAGAAGATGAAAAACATGACTGTGACCTTTTTTCTGATTCACACGTTCATAAAAACACCATCAACATCATTCCTCCCTCATGTCGGCATGTTTACAGGTGAAAAACACCTGTTTTCATTCCTGAACCATCGTGTCTGTCAAGTCTGGTTGATATCATGTCATTTTAACCTGCAGCAGCAAACCCTCAATCAGCCTGAGAGGGAAATGAGTTTCCAGATTTCATGAATCAATTCTGTCAATGTTTGACAAGACATTTTACAAAATAATCACAAATGTCAACTTAGATGTGTTGCACCGGAGGAAAAGTCATAAAGATTCATCTTCTGGCAATCATGAACGAAGTGTGATGCTAATAATTAAACTACCGTAATTTCCGGACTATAAGCCGCTACTTTTTTCACACGCTTTGAACCCTGCGGCTTAAACAGTGATGCAGCTAATTTATGGCTTTTTACGGGCTAAAGAGCTTCATGCCGCCAATACACTCAGCCTCGTCACATCAGAC
>JAQMCX010000015.1:280809-291793 GCA_029814765.1 Acanthurus leucopareius
CTCACACACACACACTTTGGTGTGTTCATGAGTGTGTTTCACATCCAGGAGCTTCGAGCTGTGAAACCTGCTGAGGTCGTTTATCTCCGACTGCTTAAACTAAAGAAGACGAGATGATGAAACTTCCTGCAGCTTCCTGAAACGTTTGATCTCTGTGAAGAAAAGATGCAACGAACAACAAAAGTTTCTTTATTCATTTACCTGAAAGATGATTTTATTGATGCAGGATGATTATTTCATTGACACGAGGTCGAAAAATGGTTTAAAAAACAGAAACTAGTTAAAGTTTCATGAATCTGAAGTGACGTCTTGTCGGACTGACAGCTGAAACACCTGAAGATGTTCAGTTTATTCATCAAACACACAAAAAACTCTGCCAACATGACGAAGAAATACATAAAAATTAGATTATTGTATGTAAAGATGCACAGAAATACATGAAATAAATGAAAGCTGCACCTTCAGCTGCAGCATTAACACACTGATTCATAACTGATTTAAATTCAGTGATTTAATTATCCATTTCCAATATGAATACTTTTAATTTTAGTCATTTAAGTTCATTTCGACGTCCTTTTTCATCCTTTTTCTTGCGTGTGATTGTAAATAAATGAGCCTGTGAAATCTGTCTGAGTGTTTCTATAAATCTGCTGAAAACAAAAGATCAGAGTGTGTTTTCCCCCTCTGTCTGCAGAGAAATGATTTAATTCTCAGTTTTAACGAGGAGGCTGAAGGAAACGGCAAACGCTGCCGGACGACGCGGCGCTGCACGTTCTGTGAGATCTGCACGCTGTCACTTCCTGTGAATCCCTCGCTGGCGCGTGGGCGAGCGACTCGAGTCCCATTCAGGGAGAGAAACTCCAGCAGCAGCAGTGAAAAGCACTTTAGAGACGCCGGCAGAATGCAGATCCATCAGAGAGACGCTGCTCGAGGAAGCAGAGAGTTTTTATGTTCAAGAGAATCTGAAGGATTAAAGATCTGATTCATTCTGAGAGTCTGAATCTGCTGGACAGTTCAGAGGAAACAGTTGTGAAGAAACTGTGACGCCACAAGTCCGAGTTTGAGCAAACATCTGGGAAACCCCTCCTATGTGTGTGTGTGTGTGTGTGTGTGTGTGAGAGAGAGTGTGTGTGTGTGTGTGTGTTAATATTGAGATTACAACAAAGATTTTCCCATAAAAGGTGATTTATGAAAAATGTCCAGTCACCTTTCCAGGGAAATCTTCCCCCCCGTGTGTGTTTATGTGTATATGTGTGTTTGAGTGTGTGTATATGTGTGTGTGTTTATGTGTGTGTGTGTGTGTGTGTGTGTGTGTGTGTATATGTGTGTGTGTGTGTGTTTGTGTGTGTGTGTTCTGCGCCTACACACTGAGACGTTTCACAGCTGCAGTCAACAGTTTCTGGCGATGAGCGTGTGAAAAAAGACGCCTGTCATGACCGAACGCCTCCGTCCTGACGTCACTGACTCCGCCCACCTGCAGTCATGTGACTAAACAAACATCAGGTTAGAAAACTGGTGACGAACTGAAGGAAAAACATCAGTAAACAAGCGGATAAAAGTAATAAATGCAGAGTATCCCCTTCAGCTCACAGGACTCGTTTCAGTAACTGGTCCAGTTTACTCGATTACTTTGCAGAAGTGTAATCTGAGAGTTTGTGTTTGAGTTCTTCAGGTTTTCAGCTTCGGATGAAAGAGAGAACATCAAATATTTTATGTTGTTGTGACGTTTCAACATGTTCTTTTTAATTATTCAATATACAACAGCGCCCTCTGCTGTTTGTCTGTGGAAGTGCAACATTTAAGGATCATTCAGGAAACTTTCAGTCTTATTTTTCTGTTTAAAACCAAAACTTTGAATCATCTGAGAAACAACAAAACTCAGAATGAATCAAAACTCATTTTAATCATCATCACCTTCAGTCTGAAGTCATTTACACACCAATATTACAAAATATACATATGAACATAAACACAGTGACAGTAAAATAAGTAAATGAGCTTCAGCGTCTCTATTTATCTTTACTGAAACAAAACAAATACAGTGTTTTCTACAAGATGATTCAGAGAATTTGACTTTAAAGGAGCAGTTCAGGTTTTTTGTGCCTCAGTAACAAAGATGTGAATAATCTGACATCTGCTGCAGGTGAAACACTGATTATAGATAATAAAATCATAATATCATAAAAACCTGAACTGTCCCTTTAAGGCGACTAAACTCCATGAAAATGTTTTTGAAATTTAATTACAAATTCAACGTTTTCTCAAACCAAAACTGCAGAAAGTAATATTTCTTTACGGTCCTCCATTATTCACTCTGTGTATTTTTTATTTTATTGCTATTTATTCAAACAGCATGGAACTCTGGGAAATGAAGTTTAGCTATGTTACACAGTTGCCAATATGCAGCGTTTTTTTTTTTAAACATTCAAGAGCTGTAATATTCAGAAATTCATAAACAAACTTTTATTAAATATCACCACAGAACTAAATGAATCACAGTTACTCAGTAATACTGCAGTGAAAGTACACAGAGTAACTCGGCGTGAACTCAGCGTGTGCGTTTCCTCGTAGTGCTCCGGTTTAAATGTGTTGTGCGTTTCGACAGCGGCGTGTTTGTTTACACGTGTTTGCATGTTTGTGTCACATGTCATGCTGACTTCCTGTTGAGGCTCTCGGTCACTTCCTGTAGTCTCTGGACAACAGCTGACGCCACCTTCCTGTACGCCAGCGCCTGCAGGAAACACACACACACACACACACACGGAAGAGAAGAAAAATGTGTTTTTAAATGGAAACTAAAACCAAAGAAGAAGAAAGGATCAGATGTGGAGCAGCAGAGACCTCTGGGCTGTCAGGAGACGAGACGACCACCGGCGTCCCTCTGTCTGACGTCTCTCTGATGTTCAGGTGAAGAGGAACGTCACCTGCGAGGAGACGGAGGTGAGATGTGACATCAAAGAGGAAAATCATCAAACGTTCAGAAACAGAGTTTTCAACCAGGAAATTAAAGCGAGTTTTGATTTGCTGTTTTCGACAAAACTGGAAATAATTAACAGGAAACATGAAGCGAGCTTTGACACGAAGGTGCTGCTCCGACTGAAAACAACAGAAATGACTGTTTTAAGATGAATTTGAGGTTTTTACACTCAAGACTTTCTGCCCCGTTTGACTCGAAGGCTCAGTGATGAAGAGGACGACATCAAAGGACGACTTGAACACAAACTTCAGAGGTTTAAATCCCCACCAGGTGAAAGTTTGGTCACAACAAGTTTCACATGAACAAGAGGCTGAAGCTCACAGACGAGTCTGTCAGTTTCCTGCTGAATAAAGTTTAGCAGGAAGTTCAATTTGCCGTTAAAAACTGACGTCACGCTGCATCTCAGACGTTTGATTGGTCGTTTCCTCTGTGAAAGAACCAAAGATGTGTCCGTGTTCGCATTTCTGTTCAACAAATTCCTGGTTTTCAGTTTATTCACCGCTGGTTTCTCTGTGTCACCCTGAACGCATCATCACTCCCTCAGCCAATCAGTCTGAACCACCTGCACCTGTCTCCACCTCACACAAGCCTCAGTCTGACTTTGTTTCATGCCAGATTGTTGATGCATTCATGCCAGACTCTCCAGTAAACGTTTCTTCGGACTGACTTCCTGGTTTCGACTTGGCTTGTTTTCAACCGTCCCTCCTCGCCTCGACCCCGGGAACAACTTCTGCCTCCAGTTTGACTCAGTTATTCCCAGTTTCTGTCTGCTTGAGGCTGTGCTTCTGTTTCACTGGAGGAGATCATCAGTTCACCCGTCTGTCTTGGAGCTTTCCCCCAATAAACCTGAGACTTAAAACAGCCTGTTCATTCCCCAACGCCAACTTCACTGTGCTAATTCAGGTCTAAATGTGGTTAAATGTACCGTTTGTTGCTGTGCAGATTCAAGCTAGCAGCAACAACCTTATGACTTCCGCTATGCGAATTTTCAAAACAAAGGCTTATATTTACCTGCTTTTTCCGTGAGCTGAATCTAATTAAAGGTCGTAACTAATTCAGCCCCTGTCCCCCGTCTCATAAACACGTCCACACCTACATGTGATGACTGTTTACCTAATAACTGGACTCCCAGCGTGTCGGCGAGCTGCCGGGCGCCGTCGGAGCCGAAGATGTGAGTCTGGTGGTTGCAGTTTGGACACTGGAAGACGCTCATGTTCTGCACGAGGCCGAGAACCTGCAGGGAGACAACAGACCAAAGTGTCACTGAGACGCTTCCTCCGCTGATGAGGTCATCAGATTTACCAGCTGTTCATTGGTCAGTTTAAATCACCGGCACGTTGACTTTTTTGAACATCTCGGCTCCTCTGCGGGCGTCCAGCAGGGCGATGTCCTGGGGCGTCGACACGATGACAGCACCTGAACAACGAAACCAGGACATGTGACTTTACTTTCATCAGTCCTGTGTGTGTGTGTGTGTGTGTGTGTGTGTGTGTGTGTGTGTGGTTGACCTGCTATCGGGATGTTCTGGGTGATCGACAGCTGGACGTCTCCTGTCCCAGGAGGCATGTCGACCACCAGATAGTCCAACGACCCCCAGCTCACCTGCACACACACACACACACACACACACACACACACACCCACACACACACACACACACACACACCTCGTCCTGTTAGAACTCAGTCAGCTGGACGTTAACACAGGTAGATGTTTGGAGATGTTCTCACCTGTCTGAGCAGCTTCTCTATAGCTGACATCACCATGAGGCCCCTCCACACGATGGGGGCCACGTCCTCCACCAGGAACCCCATCGACATGCTGAGGGAGGAGGAGGAGAGGAGGAGGAGTCAAAGAGGAGTCACAGCAGGAGATACAGTTTGGTTTCTGAACTGGAACGTGAAGTGAAGATGATGAAGATGTTGAGACTCACCAAGGAATCCCGTAGTTTGTTAGAGGAACCATCAGATTGTCTGGAGGAGAAATGAAACAGCTGGAGTCAGTTTGGAGTTACAGAAGATTCATGATTCACCACATTCACAACCAACGATCATGATCAGAAGACGGATGTGGAGATAAAGAACATGTCGTACTGTCAGAGAGCTCCGGGTTTCCCTTCAGGTTCATCAGTTTGGGAATCGACGGACCGTAAACGTCGGCGTCCAAGAGACCGACCGACTTCGACTGAAAGAAGGAAAGAAGGAAGTCAGACAGAGTTCAGGATTCAGAGGAAAGATGGATCCACTCCTGCACAGCACATCTGACTCAAAGAGATGATTTTCCATCTGCTTGAGTCAAAATAGATAAAATAACAGATAATTTACAATGCAAGAGACGTGAAAATGTTATTATAACTTATTATTTAAAATATCTGAGGCTGTCAACAGGTTTACAGCTGCTGTTCAATCAAACGTCCAAGTTTCAAACATCACGTCGTTCCTCACTTTAACAGCCTGATGAGGGATAAAATTTCAGAACAGTGAGTTAAGCCCTGAAAGACCAAAACTGTCTGTTTGGGTTTTAAATAAATAAATGGCTAAAATGTACAAGAGGAGGAAAAGAGAAAACAAGTTGAATAAAAAAAGCAGCTTCCTCACCGAATCGTTGGCCATCAGTCCAAGAGCCAAATTCACTGCAGAGACAGAAAACAGACGTTTCTGACACATCCGACCTCTTTTTGCTTTTTGAAATAAGTTTTTACAAATATTTCTAAATTCAAAACCCTGTCTGATCAGACACATCACAGAACATCAGCTGCATCGGAGGCCAACATTAGTAAGACTTAAATAAGAAAAATTACATCAAAGTATCCATGAGACTCTTAAAGCCCTGAAGAATAAATTCACTGACAGATTCCTCAGTTCAGCAGGAAGTTCATGTTCATGTTGTACCTGCAGTGGTGGATTTGCCGACACCACCTTTCCCTGAAGCCACAACGATGACCTGTTTGACCCCGGCAATGGGCTTCTGTTTGGGGAGACCTTTCGCCATTTGCTGCTTCTGCCTCTCCTGCAGCGCCTTGCTGTCCACAGACCTCTGAGAAAAACAACAGACCATGAACACAACATTAAGGGGAGGAAGTTATGGCTTAAAAGTTGGTTTCAATACCAGATCTGATGGGAAAAAGGTCATAAATATTTATAACTAGAACCTTTAGACAATTATCTATTTATAAATGCAGATTTGATGGCTTTAAGATACACAAAGACAATTTGATCTGTAAAGCAGCAATTATTTCACTTTATAAAATTACAAAGAATAAAAATATCACAACATTTATATATTTCTTGCAACCTAATGTATGAGGTTTTGAAAAGCAGTGTGTTTCAGTGAAGTTCACGCCAAAACAGAAGCACTTCCGGTTTGATCATAACAGGCAGAGTGAATACACACTACATTACAAAATCATCGAACAACACGTGATAAAATTAAAAAACTAATATATGGACATTTTATTTGGACGTGTGTTTTCGTTTTGGCATAAGCTCGTTTTACTTATTTTGCTTTTCATTTCCGTTATACACTTTTATTTTGAATACAAACTTCCGGTCGCTCCGTCGCTTTCTGTCTACCTTGACGCGTTGTTTGCTAGCTTACTGAGGCTAAACTGTGTTATGCTAACAGAAACAGACAGTTTTGTTACCTGACAGCGTACAAACTGCACACAGCACGCGGGTCCCTGGTTTATTTCTGTCCCTCTTCGTAACACTGAAGGTTTATTGACGGATATTCTCAGTAAATGTGAAAATCTGCTGTACGTGAACTGAGCCATGTTTGGCGTTAGCAGCTACGATGCTCAGCAGCTAGCTGACCTGGTGCGCGTCAAGGCTGCGCAGAAACGCGCATGTGTACCGGCTTTCTATCCTCCTGTAAACAAACCAACTTTCACTTTCAAATATAGTTGATAATTTTTTAATGCATCAGTTAATTTCAAATGAAAATAATTAACTATATATACCGACATGATAAACTAACATAAAACTATAAAAAGTAAATGTGCGCAAAAGCCTGTTTTATATTTAAAAAAATATATTTATTTTTTTCTCTTGGTAATGCCTGCCTTGCCCCTTTTCTTTTTAAATATAAAATTTAATTTATTGTCTATGTTTTACACTAAATTATAAATAAAATATAAATATAAATTTTCATTTTTTGTTTTTTTAAATTATTGCATTGCGAAAAAGTCCAGGGAATGGTTATTTAAATAAGCCAAGAATTTAATATGAAAGGAAGAAAGAAAAATAGGAGGAAAGAAAGAAAGAAAGAAAGAAAGAAAGAAAGAAAGAAAGAAAGAAAGAAAGAAAGAACGAAAGGCTGCAGAAACGGTGCGCAGTCCTGACGGTCTTCAGGTGACTTTGGTTGACGTTAATACGGAAGTCTGTTGCATGTGTTTACTTTGGGTTTTGCTTTACCATTCATTGAACATTCCTGTCAGTTTATCCTTCTTATAGTTTAGTTTGATGATAAACTGTTATATTTGACTGGTCCCGCAGTGGATGAAGCGGGCAGAGTTTGAACCTGTGAGACATTAAAGAGGATAAACCTGAAAACGAGGAGAGATGTCAGAGAAAGGCGGAGCTGCTGTGGCTCGGACGGTGCTGCAACAGTGTCTGCAGGCCAGACTGCAGGTGAAACCGGCGGCGGAGGAGGAGGAGGCTCAGTTTGTACAGGTGAGAACAGGTGAGAACAGGTGAGAACAGCTGACAGTATCACTGAGTCCGTCTACAGCACCTGAAATACTCATATCATGTCTTTATTCTAACGTTTCAATGCACTATAGTGGTTATTACATGATGTTTGATTAAAGTAAAAGGGAGCAAATAATATAGAAAGGGAGCAAAATAATGAACATAATGTAAATTTTGATTAATTAGTTTAATTGAATAGTTATTGGTCACAGATATTAAGGAGCAAGAAGGCAAATTAATGCAGTTCACTAGGCAGAAGTGACTTTACTGAAAGAGGAAATGACAGAAAAAGGAAAAACACAGAATTGTACCAAGAACTCAGGGAGACACGCTGGCTGCTTATTGGTCCACAACAAAGATATTTTGTGAAAATTTTGCTAAAATCTGTGTTTTTTGTTTATCTTTTCCTCTCAGATTGACAGAGGGATGGTGATTTACATCTGCTTCTTCAAAGGAGCCACAGAAGACATCCTGCCAAAGATGGGTCAGTGACCTTTATGTCTAAATGTTTTGACTCTTTGCTGTGAGTCCATGATGTGAGATGTTCTCACTGTGTCCTCCTCCTCCTCCTCCTCCTCCTCCTTCAGTGTCCTCGCTCCTGAACCTGCGGCTGTGTGAGTCCGACTCGGGGAAGCTGAAGTCGGTGTTGGAGCTCCCCGGCAGCCTGCTGATCGTCCCTCAGGCCACGCTGGGCGGCAGGTCCAAAGGCAGAGGCATGCAGTACCACAACAACATCAGCAAAGAGGACGGGCTGAAGCTCTACAGCGCCTTTGTTTCTCTGTGTGAGAAGGAACTGACGGCTGCCACGGCTGCAGCTGAACCCGAAGCTCAAGTCACCGTGAAACATGGGACTTATGGGAACAGACAAGTGCTGAAGCTCGACACCAACGGACCCTACACACACCTGATGGAGTTCTGAGCTGCAGGGGAGAAGAAGAGGAACGAGACTTCGCTCGGGGCATCGAGGAAGTCCAAGTTGTTGCTTGATCGATGTTTAAATATCTACCAATGAGGTTCTAGTCTTTATATTATAAATATTTTAATTTCTGATTGTTGCTTTTGTAAAAAATAAACAACATAACACAGATTTGTAATGTGTCATTATATAAAATCTACCACAGAGGTGAGGAAGTGTATCAAAACCAGAAAAACAGCAGTGACTTGAAAATCACACAGTTAATTAGATCTTGTTGTTTAATGTTTACATCATTATCATTACAATCCTGGAGACTTTTCATCTTGCAACACTGTGATATTTTGAAATATAAATGTTAACCTAAATATAACTTGAATAACTCTAATAAAGACACTAAAGTAGAAGTATACATGAATTTAACCCATATGAACAAGGAATAATTAACTTTTTATTATTTTGTCCTCCGTCTACAGATAATTTACAGCATCCTGTCTCCTCCACGCCGTCAGGGGGCGCTAAGCTGTGTTTTACGAAACGGATACACACAGAACTCAGTAGGCTTGGGTTACAAGAATTTTTAAAACCTGCGTCAAAATTGTTCCTCAGTCAGCGATCAGTTCTCCGGTTATATCATATTTCCGCCAAAATAAAAGCACATACAAAGGGAATAAATTAAATGATTTTGTACATAAATTGGCTTTCATGCCACCCTATGATATGGTGAGGATTATAGTCATGATCAAAGATGGTTTCTGTGATAACATTTATGCCTTTTCTTTATAACTATTAATTATTTAACTTTATGTTAAACCCAAAAACCAAAATTTTGAAGAAGTAAATCTTTAGAAATAATTTTTGTCGATTGAAATTATGGTCAAAAAATAAACCACTAAGGAAAATTTATTATATTACAGTTAACATTTTTAATCAGCTAATGAATATATGTATTTTAACAATCTTACGTTAGTAAAATTGAATTAGAGCCTTTTGTTTTGAAAATTCGAATAGCGGAAGTCACAAGTTTGTTGCTGCTAGCTTAAATCTGCACAGCAACAAACGGTACATTTAACCACATTTCAACCTGAAATATAAAACTTTAAAGTATTTACATCTACATCCAAATGAAGGAAAAGAGTTTTAGTTATTTTTTGGATCGCTTAGTTCAACAATTAACGCATGTAAACTTGACTTTTTGCTGAAAGTTGATGAAAGTTGATGACGGTGTAACGAAGATTTGTGTTTCCCGGACATCAGATGCTCCACGGTAGGAAACAGTTTGACAGTTTGGAAACTTCAGCTGATTCATTGATATTTTTCTCAACTGACAGTGACACTGATATTTTTGCTATTTTAGTCAAAGTAATTGTCTGTGTGCACGTGTCTCTTACAAAAAAAGGAGACATTATGGTGGGTAATATTATTTTTGACATTAATTCATTCAGCTAGCTGTTTTTCCCCCCATCGATTATTTATTTATAAATTAACAGTGATAATGAATAAATATCCACCACGTTTCTAACACTCGGTCTGATGCTCTTAATTGCTTAATTTGCCTTAATTACAGCCAAAAAACTTTATGTATTAAAATCTAAATGCAGAAAAGTAATCAATTATTATTCTTCTTTTTGTTTTTTTCATTTCTTTTGCTTTAAATATTTGTTTAAACAGTCAGCAATGATAATAAATATGAAGAGGTTTTAATACAAACTATAGAGAGGTAAGAAAAAAATGAATACTCGCTGCACTAATATCAAATATCAAATCTCTAATATCAAATCAATCACATATCAGTTAATTGGTGGTTGCATGAGTTAATCAGTTAAAGCTCTTGGCGTCACCTCTCTGTCTTTGTCTTCCTTCACAGATGCCTTCCTTTGAGTTTCTGGATAAGGTGGAGCTGTTTGTTCGGTCGGGAACGTTTCCTGCAAACACATCGAAGAGTTCAAAGAAAGTAACCAGAGCTGCCAGCAAACACTTTCTGTATAAAGGTATTTTAGAGCCACACAGGCAGGTGACACACTTCAAAACACACATTTATTCTTTCAGCACAGAAAAGTTAAAGCCTGAACCCTCATTTTCCCTCCACTGTTCACACCGTAAACAGTTTTAAAAGGGACTACAATGTTCCTTCACTGGAGAGTAAACTAAAAATTATAACATGCTAATCCAGGATTGGGCCAAAACTGCACATAAATAGCAACGTAGACATTACTTCTGCTTAAGTACTCAGAGGTCTTAGTTAAAGTTTGTTAGTTTGTTAATAATTAGAATATTTAAACCTGTGGAAATCCTAATTTTTTTAAATAAATAGAATAGAATAGAACGACTTTATTGTCACTATACACATGTACAATGAGATTAAGAGCAGCTCCATCAGTGCAAACCTATGCATAGAATAAAAGA
>JAQMCX010000015.1:301402-316009 GCA_029814765.1 Acanthurus leucopareius
TCATTGGAGATCAATAAAGTATCTATCTATCTATCTATCTATCTATCTATCTATCTATCTATCTATCTATCTATCTAATGAAAAAATACAGCCTGACATCATAAAATCTGCTGAAAGGGTGAAAGAACCAATCACAGGGCGGCACAAATCAGATTTTTACTCTCCCAACATCTTGGCAGAATAAATGCAATACACCTTAAAATCCACTAGATGTCAGTAAAGGTCAGCAGTGACTAAACACATAAAGACTTAATGATACTTTTCACAGTAATTTAGTGGTGAAGAAACTGAGTGAAGAGAAGCTGCAGATGCCTCAGCGTTCAGACCTTCTGCTCACAGTTACAGTCACACTGACGTCAGCCAGCGATGCTTCAACATTCAACCCAAAATGCAAAGGATTATGGGTTGAGGTGAGACTGTTTGTTGGTTTGGCTCCGGCTCACCGTATCCGCAGCGTCCTGAGCTGCGGGAACAACATGGGGATCCGTCTGCAGAGGCTGCCGCTGGAGCGGTTCTGCTCGATGTCCAGGTGCTCCAGCGCCGGGACCTTCGGCGCGATGGAGTCCATGTCTTTGAGAGTTATGGCAACACGCAGCGTCAGCCTGGTCACGCTGGACGGGATGGTGGTCGTGTAGGTGGCCAGAGAATTTCCACCTGAGAGCATCGAGATGAACTGAACCTCCATTCTGACAAAAACCGACAGAAGATCTGAAGGTGCGAACGGGCGACTCACCGATGATGCTGAGCGTCTCCAGCTGTTGCAGCGGACTCAGCCAGGACGGCAGGCGACACTCGACGCCGTCCCGGATGTACCTGTAACGGACGGTCAGACACCTGAGCGAGGTCAGACTCCTCAGCGCGTTCTCGGGCAGGATGGTTTCTGGGTAATCCACCAGCTCCAGGCTGGTCAGCGCCGGGCCGCCGTACCGGGACGCTCCTGCAGAACCGGAGAGGAGAGTTTGTTACCGGCTTTTTATGACATTTCACTGATTACTGATAATAATACTGTTTGATTATGAGAGAAATGAATCTCCTGCAGTTTTATTCTTCTCGTCTCTTCAGCTCCTCTGTGTTTAATAAAGTTGTAGTTAAAAACCTTTTGCAATAATAAAATATTACGCCTGAAAGCAACGTTTTCATGATAATTAACTAAGTTTGGAGATAAAATATATAACCAAGAACGGTTCTTCGTTGTGGCCTTGAAATGATCAACAAAACAAATGTAATTTTTTAAAATAAAATATAAAAATAACCACAAGTCAAAACTTGTTAACAAATTATAGGGATGCTTAGTGATGATTTCACTTTTTATGAGAAAATTCAGCAGAAAAAGTGACTGCAGATGAAATAATAGGATGGAAAAAGCCTGAATAAGATAAATCAACAAACTCAATCACACTGAAGCAAAATAAAAATAAATAATTCACCCATTCTATTATTAAAGGGACTGACGAACAAGAAGATGGATCATCTGAAGGTTTACAGATTAGTATTGTTCAATAAAGTTATTAAGCTTGATTCTTAATCGATTAGTTCTAATTATCAGTGATTAAAACACATGTTAGCTGCAGCCCTGATCGATGACTCTTCAGTAAAAGTAAATGTGATTTGTATTAAAACAGGCAGAGCTTCCGGTCTGATCAATGAGCTCCTCAGGTGAACATGACGTACAGGCAGGTGATCCGCTGCAGGTTACCTGGCTGCTCGGGGTCTGGGGGGCTCAGGTAGTCATCGGGCAGCGGTTCACGCGGCTCCCCCCGCATCCCCCACGACAGGTGCTTGAGTTTCTTGAGGTGCAGCAGCAGGTTGTGGAAGACGCCGCGGGGCACCGGCCTCACCGTGTCCAGCCCGTAGCCCTCCCCCTGCTGATGGAAGAGCAGGTACCGCAGGTTGACCAGGTGCGACACGGTGTCGATGAACTCCACCGTGCAGGTGAGCCGCACGTTGCACACGCTCAGGTGCGTCAGCCGCTCCTGCAGCTGTTCGCTCAGGCTGCGCCCGAGCATCGGCTCGTCCCAGGTGGCGTTCCGCACGCCCAAGTCCCGCAGATCCGGGAACCGCGACAGGTTGTCCAGGTACTTCTCCTTGTACAGGCGCCCTCCGTCCACGAACACGATGGCGGTGAGAGAAGGCAGGAACTTGACGAGCCGCCGCCACTCTTTGCGCCGCAGGTGCCGCACCGCCACCCGGGTGAGCTTGCGGTGGCGCAGGGTGTCCCAGAAGCCGTAGGTGTAGCGGCGGAGGTCGGACAGCACCACCGTGTCGGCCCTCCACAGGGACGGGTGGTCGATGAGCTTCTTCAGGTACCTGCAGCAGGTGCGGACCGTGTGTCTGTCCTCCGTGCTCAGGTAGCTGAACACGTAAACCCAAACTTCAGGAGGAAGCCGCTGCAACTCCTCCATCAGCGAAGTAAACACCCGCGGCTAACGGCTAATGTCCGCGCCGCTTCAGGGGAGCGCGAAGCGGCTTCATTAACGCGTCATTTGTGCATTTAGACTAAAGCTACAGTCACTTTTAATGTGTGTTGTTAAAGTGTAAAAACTGCCAGCGGCATTTATGCAGCGCTGTTATTAAAATTAATATGAACAGCGAACATTGCTAACTCATTTGCAGCGGCTTTCTTCTTCTTCTGTGGTTTTACTGGTGGGTAACAAACCGTGTTACCGGTGTATGCCGCCACCTACCGTATCGGACACACAACATCATGATTTTTTGAGGAATTTTGGCTGTTTTTCTACATTAAACATGTTTTATTTAAAATGTTTGAATCCAACCTTCTGAACCTTTAGTTTCCTTTTGTAAAAGACCTTCAATACTCTTCTTTCTTCCCATATTTACGCTCTGCACTGCCATCTTTCTCTTTCTACATTAAACTACAACCAATCAGCAAATGTTCAGCAGTTTATTTGCACTTTTGCCGTCCTATATATAAACTAGCAGAGTCCTTTATGTCACAACTTTAACCTAAAAAGAGAAAAACATCTTCTTTCCTACATTAACCTCAATTATTTCTAACTCTTATATGCTTTTGAATTTTGTCAGATCTTTCACAAAGGTGTCATCACTGCTTTATGCATTATTGATTTCGCTTCTGACTTCCTAATCAAACTTCTAAAAAATCATTGACCATCCATCCATTTTCTCCTGCTATTCTTTATTTGCAGGGCATCCCAGACATCCCTCTCCCCAGCAGTGTTTTCCAGCTCCTCCTGAAGGATCTCAAGGCTTTTCCAGACCAGACATGGAAATATATAATCTTTTGATCAAGCAAAAAGCTTGAGAGGCCTCCAAATTAGAACAACTCATAGTGTAGTAGTAAACTGTGCATTTTGTGTTTGTGGATTAGTCGTCAGTGTGTTTAATATGTTAATAATGAGTTGGGATTACCTTTAAAACAAAACAAAATACAAATAAAATGACTAAACTGAGTTTAAAAGTTAGCTGAGTCTGCAGACTGAAAATGAAACAAACATCACCAATGATGAAATATATTTTAATATTTTTCATTTGTTCATGTAAATGAAAACATAAATTAACAGGAATCATCAAAGGGAGCCCCAACGATTTGGGAAACATAAAGAACAGGTCATCTGTCTACAGGACAGGGGTCAGAGGTCAACAGACAGGTTAGTCAGAGGTGAAAGGTCATCCTGAACAGGAAGCAGAGTCAGAAACTCAGACGTCACCTGGAACAAATTCACGTCACATTGAAACTTATGACCTGAATGATCATTAGTTTGTGTTCCGTCGCTCCAGGTGACGTTTCTATAATGAAGATTTACGGTTTTACTTGGTGATTTTTTTGAACCTTTAACCTGCTGCAGTCGTTTCTGCATCAGTTACTGATTTCTTACATTTCCCAGAATGCTGTTTTCACCTCACTTGGTACAAGCTAACATGTCGGCATGTAAACAGTCACAGAAAGAGGGATGATGGAGACGGAGAACATGACGATGAAAGAAAACAAAACACACATCACTTTTCTCTCCATGTTCCAACAGAAATCCGTCTTCCCTGTGGGATTATTTTCATGTTGGTGGCTCAATGAAGAACCTTTTGTTCTTCAGATGATCTGACACATAAAACATGTTTCCTGCTGCTGTTTCAGGTGTCTGAAACAGTCAGTCAGGAAAATGGAGCCAAACAACTTCACCTTTTTGCTTTTTTACAAGTTTTTTCTTCCAGAAAAAGAAACAAACTGCTGCATCGTCTGTATCCTGTCATCATAACTCCTCATGTCTCTCTTCTACGATGAAGCTCCAACCTGTTTACTGCTTGTTGTTGTAGGTTCCGAAGCTCAGAGACTCTGGTTTCCTCCCTCATGTCATTGAACGTAACAGCCTGAAACTCAAAGCCGACCTCAGAACAAACAAATAAACACGAGTCAGAAAGCTTCGTCAGAGGAAACTGATACTGATAATAATAATTGAATAATTCCTGATAATCAGGCGTCATCGTTTGATTTAAATGATGAAGGTAACATAAATATTTGAGGTTAATGAGGTTTGAGAAGATGCACTGTGAAGCTTTGCTGTGTTAAACTCTGACATCATCACTTAGTGCTTTTTTATTTCTGGAGAAAAAGCAAAATAAACATTCAAATCCAATTAAAGTCTCATCGTCCACATGACATGAAACTTTGCATGTGTGAAAATATCACCTACAGCTTTGTAGTACGACGTTTTGAAAATCAATAATTAGCGTTTTTTGTAATGACACAATAACAGTTTTTTTTAGATATAAATAAAAGTTTATGAGCTGTAGTTTTTCTCGTCTCTGAAATCCTGTAATTTGTTTTGCAAATTACAATTCTGTTGTTTTTCTCTTTAAACTGTTTTTAAAAAAAAAGTTCAGAACCAAACCAGCTTTGATGCTGCACTTCTTCATTCTTGATTAATTAATTTGCCTTTTTATTAGCGACTCTGTTTTTTCGTGCATCCTGACAGTTTTTCACTCTTTTGCCAAAAATCCAAAGAGAAGATCGATTCCACCTTCATGTCTCAATCTGATCAAGTGATATTTTGTTTAATCCCCATTAAATGAAAGAAGAATTATCATGAGTTATTCAGTTAACATGAGAAGTTCTGATTGATGGGTTTTAGTTTTGTTAGCTAGTTGGTTTATGTGCTAAGCTAAGCTAGGCTAAGCTAAGCTAAGCTAAGCTCATGGTTGTAACTATTTGGCTTTGCTGAGCAGCATAAAGAGCTTCTTCACTGACGGCCTCCACATGTTGTATCAGAGACGCTCAGGTGGTCTTCAGGTTAAAGGACCACAAAGATCAACAGTACAAGATCTTTGTCACATGGAATTCCCTCTTCTCTCACTTCCTGTCATCTCTAAAAAAAAACAAAACTAAACTAAACACATCCCCCAAACACTCAAAGAAACATCTTTCAAAGGGACGATTAGAGACAAAACCTACAACAGCTGGACAGTCGACTGTGATGAAGCTGCATAAAAGATTCTGCTAAACATCTAAACATGAAGAACAGAAACAGGCTTCAAACACACCGAGAGATCAGAGGAGAGAAAGAAAAAGTCGCAGCCCTGTCAGTTCAAACATTCAAAGAGGTTTTCCACATCCATTTCTTTACACATCTGAGCCACAACCTGGAAAAACACGAACATATTCATCAGCTTTTCAACTTTTCATCTGCAGCACAGCGTCGACTGGCTCCTCTGATCTGAGAGGAGCCGCTGCTGCACCTGAAAGAGTTTGTTAGGAACATTTTTGGTGTTTCATGAGTCTAAATAAAGTATCAGAAGCCCAGAAACACCCACAGACAGTTCAGTAGTCATTCATCTCCGTCCAAAGGCAGATACCGGTGTTTGTTTGAGTTCTTTCACTCCACAGAAACCTCCCTCAGCTTCCTCAGTCCAGCTCGGATCCATTCCTCCTCCGTCTCTTCTACTCCGTCGGCGTGAACGTCAGGATTATCCACCCGATCACAAAGTAGAAGAGGAACACCGGGTACACCACCAGCGCCTTGCGATTGGGCGGCTGGCTGTCGGCGAGGAAAGCCGTGGAGGCGAAGGTGGACCAGCCGAAGGACACCGTCACCACGGCCAGCCGCACGGCGAAGCTGACCACCCCCGAGCCTCCGACCAGGACGATCCGGCACACGGCCATGGCCACCGTCAGGGGCATGATGCAGTAACCCAACACACACAGGCTCTGGAAGAAGGAGATGGTGCCGCCCAGCAGCTTGGAGTTGAGGGTGATGATGATGGAGCCGAACCAGACGATGACGAACACCTGAAGTGAGGAGACATGATGCATTTTATAAACAACATATAAGATTTAAAGCAACTAGAGAAATTAGCTGAAGTCTTAAGGTTGGATTTTAACCCAGATTCAAGTCTGAGCCACAAGAAAAAGTCCTAAAGCAGGTCAGGAGGTACGACGATAAATCAGTAAACTGACTTAAAAAAAACACAACTACAACAGACAATAATTTAGATATTTGATTAATTGATTAATTGAAAACATGCAGATCTTTCTCTGCTTCTGTTTCCTGACTGTGAGGATGAGCAAATCTGAAACTTGAGGCTTTAAACAGACTTTTTTTTTATTACAGTTTCAGAAAAAAAGATTTACTATGAAATAATTTGAAAGATAACTGATCATATAAATAGCAATTAGATGCAGCATCAGTTAAGAGACGTGTTAGTTGATATTTGTAATGTAAATTCTCTGATGAAATTTGCTTTTAATCAGAATATATTAAATAAGCCAACAAAAACAAAGAACACTGCATAAGGATTTTGGTTCTTCTCTCTGAGGACTCATGTCTTTATTTACAGTCAGTAATCTTTCCTCAGTCCTAAAAACTGATAGGAGAGGAGATAAAAATCTGTACCTCCGCAAACTGCGGTCCCCCCTGGTCGTCGCTGTCCGCCGCGCCGCCCTGCAGCAGCAGAGCCAGCGTCACGCACAGCAGCAGCGGGCCCCACAGGTCCCAGTCCCGCAGCAGAGCCGAGCTGCGCTTCGGGTACAAGACGTGGATGAACTTGTTCCCCACCGCCCGCAGGTCCCGCAGGATGGTCTCCTTCACCGGCTCGTCCAGCGTGGAGAACTCATCCTCCCGCCTGGAGGAGCCGATGGGCACGGAGATGTCTCCCTCCACGGGGATGTCCTCCGAGATGGAGACGTCTGACAGCCCGGCGAACGGTCTGCTGGCCTCCTCCGCTGCCGCCATTTTACTGAAGAGTGAAGAGTTTAACGAGAGCCGTTAATTATCCCGAGAGTTTAGATGAAGCCAACAGAGTCCATTTATTAAATTTGAACACAAGACACCGACTGAAACGAATAAACGTGTCCCCGAAGCAGTGAAATCAGTTCCAGTTGTTCCTGTCCGTCCTGTTGGAGGTGAGTCTGCTGCTCCACGTCAGCTGGGGATTGTTTACTTCCGCAGGACGTCAGTAACACATATCCGGGTGGTGCATTCACGTACTCATACGAAACTCGATAATCGTCGACCGTTAATATGAAAATAATGTTTATAAAGATCTATAATAAATACAATAACCTTTAATGATGACTGTTTATTATTAATTGTGGATTTTATTAGATTGATTGATAATTTTTACATTATATGAACGCATCTTTTTACTAGTGTTTTGTATCTATCAAATATATCCATACATCTGAACGCATCAACGGCGCATGCGTGACGTCGAGTACTGATGACGCACTAATTTGCCGACAGTCGTTGCAGAGTCGTGTTTACATCGTAAATTACATGATTGTAGCTCGTTTTTCTTGAATAAAATGGGCTAAAGTGCGTCGCTGTTGGTTGATTTTAAACCGTTTTTAACGTTCAGAGGTCAGAAGAAGCGGAAGGAGATGAATTCTTACCGGAAACAGGTGAAATCGGACTGTGAGGAGCTGCTGAGCCGCTTCCAGAAGAACGGTTCTGTCCGCTTCGAGATTTTCTCCAGAATATGGAAGGAAATGAAGTTCTCGCAGATTTTTTAGTAGGTTTAATTGTGAAACATCAATAAATGACAATTGTTTTATCATAAATTATTATATAAAATCATTTAGTTGTGCTTATGTCTCATAATTATGGCTTTATTTTTTTTATAAATATAAGATATTAGATTATATTTGCTTGAATGTTTCTCGGAATTACAACCTAGTTGAACTTATTTGATAAAGATAGCATCGTTATCAAACAATAAATAATAATCGGTTTATGTAGCTCAGAAAAATTCACTCATTGCTCCTCCTTCTATTATTTATTCATTCATAACCAATAATGCGAAAATATGACTTAACTGTAAGAACGACTCTTTAATCCAGTTCAGCAGCAGAATAACCTTCAGTACTGAACTTAGTGTTTTGCATGTTGTTTTTGCAGTGGAGCTGTGAGACATGAGCAGCGAGCCTTCAGCCGTCTGATCCTGGACACGGCCTACAGCTTCTTCCTGCCTCCATTCAGCTTCCAGATCAGAGTTGGAGGACTTTACCTGCTGCACAGCTTGTATCAGAGTCAGACTGCGTCGCCTCCAGAGCAGGTCAGGACCACAACACGCCTACATGGACTCTGAAGGGTCCGTCAGACATTAAAGTACAGATCTGTTTGATACTAAGTGAATATTTGGGTCTTTTTGTGTTTCTGTCTGCAGATTCGTCTGTCGCTGAAGGACTGGGAGGATGTGAAGAAGTTTGAGAAGGACGCTGTGGACGCTCAGCACCTCGATGCTGTTTACATCCTGCGACGGCTGATGTCTCAGAAAGCTTTCTATTTCACCGCCATGCCCATTCAAGTGAGCTGCTAACCTTTCGTTAACACATTCACATGTGGTTTCCACTTCAAAGCTGCTTATTGTTTAATGCAGGAACATCATTAGTGTTATTCGGAGGCTGAGAGACCTTCAAGCTGCAGTGAACTAAAGTGTCCTTGTGTAATCTTTCATTCAAATTCTACTTTTTAAATACACGAATTAGAAAAATCCTTGGTTTTATTTAATCAGCCACAACATGGATCATCAAGAACACACAGAGAGCAGATGAACTCTATCAGTTAACCTCGCATAAGTAAACTAAGTGAACAAAAGACGGTGCAGCAGTCGGATATATCTCAGGTTTCAAGACAAGAGGGAAGTCTTCAGGTCCTGAGGCTGAACCAGCAGCTCCTGTGTGTTTGTTCACAACTCAAGTCTTTGTCTCAGTATCCTTGCTCCACTGTTTTCAATATATAATACACATTCACACTGCCTTCTCTCCTCTTTGTGCCTCTTTCTTCACTCTTCTTCCTCTTCTGTTAGCTCACCTTCAACAAGAAGAGGAAGGTGGAGAAGGCAGCGATGTGTGAGAAGTTCTTGGAGCGAGCGTCTCGTCCACAGGAGCTGATCAACATCGAGCTGCTGGAGGTGAGCAGAGACTCAAGTCCAACTCTGGAACAGCAGATTCATGTGGAGGTGTTAAGATTTGCTCTCTGTCTTCTCGCAGGAATTGTCCAACATTCATGATCTTTACGAGAAGCTGAAGACGTCTGTCTCCTCAGCTTCAGAAGAGCACGTTACATCAGTGAACTTGATCCGTAAAGACATGATTCCTAAGCTACGCAACACTGTGGTGGATTTCTACAAGTGGCAGCAGAGGAGGGTGAGACTTTTCTGTGTGTTTTTATTAGAATATAGTCATGGTTTGTGTCTCCTGAGACGAAAAACCACAGGAACAAAAAGTTTATTCTTATAGTTTGTAAACTGCAAGAGATAATAATGCTTTTCTATGTTTTCTTTTTTTTTCATCATGGTCTTTTGGCTGCTGTCGATGTGCCGTTTCTCTCAGGGCGGGACTGTTGAAGATGAGGACAGTAATGAGGGAACTTCATCTCAGCAGGAGGTCAGTTACACCACATGAAGCTTAACTTGTGACATAAAAGCATCACTGGTGCATTTTGTGTCTGCAGGATCTTAAACACTCAAACTGAGGGGACTTACATGAGAGTCTTTGATTTCTACGATGTGTCAGACATCAGTTTCTGTTTATTATCCTTTTGTTCTGTTGTTTTTGGTTGTTTTCTGGTTAAATCATTTTGTCTTTACTCTCAAGGTAACTGGAAATGAAGTCGATCCCCTCAGTGAGGGTTTAATATTAAAATAAAGACTAGCTCAAGCTGTAATAAGTGTGTCCAGAAAGTATCCCCATTGATTGTCTTCATGTTTTGTGTCCTCAGTGCACCAAGAGAGCTGACCTCCTCGCCTCCATCAAGTCGAGAGCGTACGGACAGGCAGCAGAGGTTTGTGTTTCCTGTTGGAGAATTGACTTTATTTTTATTCATATTTTCTTTAAATATGTTACAAATGAAGACTCATTTTCTTTCTCTATAAATTGTTTGTTAAGTGAAATGTGTTGTTTTAAATCTTCTCTCAGGCCTCCAAGTCACGGCGCCATCGTCAGGTGGAGATGGACTTCACGAGTAGCGAGGCCGGACCGTCCGGCTCGTCAGAGTACTGCAGAATAATCAAACCATCACTCAAAGCCAGAACCTTAGAGAACGTTCACATCTCAGGTAAATCACATCTTCATCCTCCCTCTAATACCTGATGCTTAAATAAATTATGTGTGTAATGATGTGAATCATAAAAGTGTGTATAAATAATTTAGTGACAGAAGAGATGTGATTGTAACAATAACAATATAGTTTCTACCTGACAGACTGACGGATCATCTGTGTCTGAAATTTATGATCAAAATTGACTGAATATTATTAGTGTGAGAAAACAGAAGTAAAAACAGTGTATGAGACTCTTTCTCCTCTCGGAGGAGGATAAGTCAGGCAGAGGGACGTCGTCCTCTGAGGTTTGATCTTCTTCTGTAACGTTTCATGAAAAAATCCTCATTAACTCAAACTTCCTCCTGTCAGATGACGTGTGGAAAGAGGCGACAGAAACCACCAACATCAACCGACTCACCGCGCTGAACTTTGTTCCTGAAGGTAACCAGCCAGCAGCTGCACAATATACCAGAGAGATTTCATATTTTTGAAAAGTCACACGTCTTCTTTGACCATAAAACTTGTAATAATTGAATATTTACTCACAATGCACCATTTTTTTTACATTGTTTTCTTTTTCCTCTCCTCAGAAAAAACAAGAATTTACAGAAAAGAGACGAGTTGATGAGAAAAATCAGGAGTCAACCTGCGTCCTGACCGGAGCTGCTGTTCAGTAGATTTTAATGTTTGTTTTAAAATGTTAATCTGGCTTTTATTCTTGTAATATATTTTTTAAATCTTGAATGTTTTTGCTACCAGTTCTGTTTTATAGAAATGTGAAATGTTTTCCCATTTAAAATGCTTCATGTTGATGAGTAGAGTCTTAAAATGGCTAAAATATAAATCTGCCTGTTATAGAAAAAATACTGTTTTGATTCTGCTTCTGTTCTTAAATGTTAAAAATGGAAAATTCATCAAAGCTGAATAAATTACCAGCTTGAACTTCACAGTTTAACAGCCGTCACTTATTGAAAATGGACTCTGAACCTTGACTTTTATATATTAACTGTGAAGGCAACGTACTTTGCGTTTGCAAACCTGTGAACTTCTTCTTTAAAAAAGTTCATACTTGATTTCTGTTCTGCTGCTTGGCCTTTAATTTGTTTGCTAGTGTAAAAATATTGATTTTAAATGTTTTATTATATAAAATCTATTTTTATATTCACTGTAGTTTTCACTTACGTAGGATGACTTACAGTGTTTTAGTCAATTAAAATGGATATATTTTAATTACAGTTCATAGGAAAAGAAGTAGCACATGCAAAGCTTTACTAGCTAAAACTAGACGAGGCTAATTCATCAGTTAGCTAGTTTGAACTGGACTAAACTGTTTTATTTTGTTTTAGATTTTTTATTTACGATCTTATATATCTGTTTCTATTTTAAATTGTTAAAAAAATGTCAGCAAGTAGTGTATAAAAAAGCTTTATTTCAATCTTAACATAATCTAGACTAAATATTTAGTATTAGCTTATTTCCTGCCCATTGGCTTTGTAGGGATGCATAAGTTCAAAGACCGTCGGTTATGTGAATGATAACGTATTGCTTCCAATATTTAATCAATTTTAGAGCATGATTATAAGTTTTTAGTCCACGTATGATTAATTTAACGGGAAAAAGTCTTAATTTAAAGGTTTAAATTACCTAATTTAGAAAACGAGATGAACTCAAACCCGTTGAGTATAGAAGTTCCCTGCAGTACGTGAAGTGGTCTTCGCTCACCGCTGTGTGGCTGCAGATCTGCGGGTCTGGAGGATGAGGAGCGGCGGGGACGCTGCTGCCTCTGCTCCGCCGAACAAACGCCCGGTTCCGCCGTCAGCCTGAGGGAAAGGACCGCAGCCATGGCCTCGGACAGTAAGTACGACCGTCTGCTCACCGTCTCCCCGCCTCTCAGGAGGTTTTTCCCGTGTCGGTCCCGGTGATGGATGCTGTTTCTAGGCGATCCTCCGGTTTCTTATTCGGGGGTTTGACTGACAGGGGGACAGGATGTGTAGGCCAATTCTCTCTCCTCTCACCTATAACTGATGTTTTATTGCATTTTAGCCACATTGTGGATAATTCAGGGCCTCTATCAGCCTCCAAACGCATATATCTGTCTGATTTCCCCGCAGCATCCCTGCGGGGGCTCAGAGAGCTGCGGTGCTCTGGAGAGTTGATAGTTGCCTCATCATGGCCACTTCATGGAAACCTATTTTTACATCTCCTGAGCCAAAATATGAGAAATGCCTGTCCAGGTTTGATTTCTCTCTCTGCAGATCATCTCATCCTCTCACAGGCCTGCTGAGAGCCTTTGTTCACTCCATGATGAGTTCAAAGACACCCTGTGGCGTCTCATGATGCGTTTATTAATAATGTGTTTTTAAAAGACAATAACTTACATGAACACCACTGCTTCTGTTCAAGTGTCATTTTAAATAAAGGAGACTCTTGAACAGAAGCATAGAGCCTCCAAATTAAATATATTTACCGACTATGATCATAATGATTGTAGAAAACTGCTTTTATGATGCAACAGAAACTGAAAAATCAAAGGCCTGAAAGAACTGAGACTGAGTTTTAAGGAACATAAAAGGGAAATAAAATTGTGGAACATCCAATGAATAAACAAGAGGTTAATGTTTTTTTTTTCTTTCGTTATTGTGCGATCTGATTTATCCTTTTTTTAATCTGTTACTATAATTAAATCTTTAAAGTTCTTTAGAATCACAGACACAGAAACAGAAACGTGCCGTCAGTCCTGAAAACAGGGAGTTTACCTGGAAATTTATAATTTGTGCTTTCCAGTTCTGCAAATCCAGGATTGCATTTTGTATTAAACCAGGATGATTTAAAAAGTTAAAGGAGAGTTTGCAGAAAAGAGTATTTAAGACTCATGACACACTTTAATCTGCAAACTCTCATATTTTTGTTTGCATATTCAGGACTTCCAGCTGCTACAGAGGATAAGAAATACATGAGTAATCAGTTTTAGTGGCTTGATTCTGCCTCCTCTAAAGCACATTTTATCAAATTTGGGTTCTTTAAACTTCTAATTATTAACTTAATCTAAGTTATGTCTACTGTCAGGATAATAAATCTTCATAAAAGCATGTGGGTGACAGATAATCGACAGGTTTCCTTCCTAAACTACAACATTAAAGCTCCCACCTTCATCGTTTTCACTTTAAATCCTGCAGTTTATTAAAAATGTGGGTTTATGATGCAGAGCTTTTCTCCTCAAACTGTGATGTTTTAAACAAACTGAATCTGCATAAAGACACACAACTAAAAACTGATGTTGAAAAAGACTTTCTGTCAACAATAAATTTGGCCAATTTAAGATTTTTTCTGCTTCATTCATCTCAGTAAAGCCGTGGAAACACAGCACACTGTTTTAAAATCTGCAAGATCAGATTTGACCTGAATCTTCTGTTTCTTCCTGAACTCTGTGACCTGATTTAAGAGTTCAAACTAACAAACAGGAAGTTTTTCCTTCACTTAAAACATTAAAACCGAAACTAAAACAAACACTTTCTCCTGTTTCAGTGATTTAAAGTTAATGCATCATCCTTTAAACAGAGACGCTACAGTCTGTAGTCTGTAGTTTGTAATCTGTAGTTTGTAGTTTGTAGTCTGTAGTTTGTAGTTTGTAGTTTGTAGTCTTTAGTTTGTAGTCTGTAGCCTGTAGTTTGTAGTATGTGGTTTGTAGTTTGTAGTTTGAAGTTTGAAGTTTGTAGTTTGTAGTCTGTAGTTTGTAGTTTGTAGTTTGTAGTCTGTAGTTTGTAGTCTGTAGTTTGTAGTCTGTAGTCTTTAGTCTGTAGTTTGTAGTGTGTGGTTTGTAGTTTGTAGTTTGAAGTTTGTAGTTTGTAGTCTGTAGTCTGTGGTTTGTAGTTTGTAGTCTGTAGTTTGTAGTTTGTAGTTTGTTAGCTGTAGTTTGTAGTCTGTAGTTTGTAGTCTGTAGTTTGTAGTCCGTAGTTTGTAGTTTGTTGTTTGTTCTCATGTTTCGGTGGACTGACTCGGTTTCTCTGTTTTTTTTTTTTTGGTTTTTTTTTTTATAACTTTTATTTATAAAGGACAAGTCATCAACATTCAGTGTACATAGAAGTGTGTACAATTCCTT
>JAQMCX010000015.1:334865-349241 GCA_029814765.1 Acanthurus leucopareius
TGTCATGGACTTCACATATCTCTGCCCTGGTTAAAAAAGCTCAGAAACGGCTGTATTTCTTAAGGAAACTTAAGAAAACAAATTCCCACACCAAGTTCTTGTTAACTTCTACAAAGGAGCGACTGGAAGCATCCTGACTGGAAACATCACAAACTGGCACAGGACAGGAAGACTCTGCAACGAGTGATAAAAACTGCCCAAAACTGTTTTATACAATCAATTAATCAATCAAGAGGGAACCACACTTTAATTTCATTATGCAACTTGTTGTATAATGACCAATAAACTTCCTTGTATCCTCGTATTTTAATTTTTCTAAGAACAGAAAATTCAACATGCACTCCTCTTCCTCCTCTTCCTCCTCTTCTTCCCTATTTCCTTCCTTCCTCTCTCTTCTTCCTCCTTCTTCTCCTCCTCTGTTGTCTTTCACTCCTGAACTCTCCCAGTTGTTCCTCTTCGTCATCCTCCTTGTCTTCCTCTGTTTGTCTCCTTCCAGTCAACAGCTACGGTGACGATGAAGATGAGTTCAGCAGCTCCTCCGACAGTGAAGAAGAAGTCCTGAAGCAGTTCGAGATCTCCGTGTCGCGTTCGCAGAGTTTTCGAGCCGCGGCGTCCAACAGCTGCGACCTGCAGCCGCCGCAGCAGCAGACGCAGCAGACGCAGCTGACGCAGCTTTCTCTGAGCCGACGCCACAAATTCACCCGCCTGTCAGACCAGGAGGAGGGCAGCACGGAGCCGTCAGACTGCGAAGGTGAGCAGCTCATCTTATGTGTTATTGTGTTCAAACAGTGTTAGATCACAGTGAGCGACTCAAAGGTCTCGAACCTGTCGAGGTGTTTCCTGCTCACCTGCCAGCAGATGAGTCATGATTCACCTGTTTAAACTGAACATCAGGTGGATCTCAGACCAGTTTAAACTGGTGTTTCAGCGCTGGTTTTGACCCTCAGCTGCCCTCAGATGTTCCTCTTCCTCCACACGTTCATGCATGTCAGCCCTGGTCTCTGATGTTCTGCAGGACTGACTGAACCTGTGTGTTTATTACTGAATCAGATTTTTAAAAAAAAAGGAGATCTGACCATTTTATTTCCATCAAGCTCCAGCTGAGAGACGAAACTCCAGCAGAGCAGAAAACCAGCGAGATCCACCACTAATCCATCTCAGTGTCAACGAGCCAAAAGGCCACAAATAACGTTTTTACTGCAGATTAGAGGCCGTAAAGAGCTCAGAGAGGCTGCGTGTGATTGGACGGCCGTGACGGGACGAGTTTCGACACACAGCAGCTTTAATTAGGACGCTTGTTTGTCGGTTTCTGTGTCTGAACGCTGAGGCGTCACTGATGGAGGAATGTTTAAAGAGGTTTCACTCAGATTGTTATTGTTCAACCACAGAAGAAGAAGAAGAAGCAGAGGATCGTCATATAAATCATTTAGTTTATTCATCTCAGTGGTTAGGTTTTAAGCCGACATCGTTTGATAATGTGTGTTCCTAAAATTTCCTTCCTAAAAAATTGTGATTAATGATAATCCCAGCATGCAGTGAGACATAATCTGGATTAAATCAGGCAGCGCCGTCTCTAAACCGAACCGAAACACACTGACATGTATACAAACGCAGCTTTTTATTCAGGATGTTTAGAAGCAGAGGCCGTGTGGTGGAAGAGATTAACCTCAGAGCTTGTTTCTGCTCAGCTGACCAGCAAACTTTCAGTCCCGACGAGTAAAAAAACATTTGAATGAAGCGAAACCTTCCTGCAGACGAGCAGCTGGTTGGTTGGTTGGTTGGTTGGTTGGTTGGTGGGAGGTCAGGGTCACTTTGTCTCGACCGGTATTTATTTTCCATCTTTTCACCAACATGTGAGCGGTGAACTGACACAAAAGAACAAGGTAACACACACACACACACACACACACACTCAGAGGCTGATGACTCACCGCGGCCCGTTGCCATGGTCAGCATTGTATGCAGCCATCGACATAACAGTCAGACCAGCGTTAATGATGGTGAATTGGAGATAATTGCTATTGATTGGTGGGAGGAACGGGCTGTTCTGAGTGTTCGTGTCTCAGGGAGAAGGTCAAGGTTTGACAGATTACGCAATATCTCCTCTGCTAACGTGCAACACTCCCAAACAAGCTTCAGGAAGCTTCTTTTAGACCTGAAGAGACGGACGGAGGCGAGTCCGGTCGGCTATTTTTGTTTTCATCTGTTTCTGCCGTCAAATGATGCTTCAGTCGTCTCTGTTTGATTTCTCTGTTTGTGTGGAGTACGGAGGCCTGGAGGGGCCAAACAGAGAACCACTGTAAAACAAACATCAAGGCGTGTGACATCAAAAGGATCTGATGCGGTTTGCATGTGCAGGAGATAAAGTTCATTACAACATTTTGGTTATTTTTCCTGCTTGAGTTCAGTGTAAAACCAGAAAACCGTTAAAACAAATGACTCTGTTGTTTTTTTCTTAAACAAAAGAAAAACCTTGACGACTGTGTTGCATTGATCATCACTTCCCTTCAGTTGCTGTCATGCAAATGCAGCTAGCTAATTTATTTACTTATTTGTCACTGTTGTTTCCATGGGAACGAAGCTGTTAAGGTTTTCATAATACAAAAGTGGGCGTGGTTTCATTTTTAATGCATCATAAAAACAATGTAAACATCGGCTTTTTGCACAAATACTGACACATATTCAGACAAATTAATGGAAAAAATGGGAACATGTTTCATCTCCTGCACATTGAATAGCATTTCAAACTTCCGATGGAGTGAAACTTGACGTGGATACTTAAATTTTTCCCTCCATGGCCACTGTGGGGCGCTGTGCCTGTTGGTGCGACGTGATGTGTGTTAACTCTGGTGGTTTTTCATGTTGTTTTTGTTATAAAAGTGTCCTGTCATGTTTCTATGTGCTGCTGCTCGTTTAATGTTTCGTTTTCAGGTTGTTAACATTAATGAAACTGTTTTAAATTTTAGTTATTTATAAATTTAATTACTTTATTTACATTTAGTTACTTGTTCATTTGGAAATCTGTGTGTAAATACTTTGGCAAACATCAGATTTGAGGAGAGTGGATCTGAAACTTGATTTAGGTTTGAAAACAATATTTTAAACCCCAATTCTTATTAAAATGACTTAATGCAGTTTTACAATTTTAAATTGAACTTCTGGAAATGCTTCTCATGTTTTTCACACCTGTCGTCCTCCTGCAGACATGGAGGCTCAGAGCCGGTCGGGTTTCCAGGATCCGCTCTCTGCAGCGGCGGCAGAAAGCGAGAAGGCGTCCGTCGCCTCGGCGGACAAACCTGCTCTGCTGGAGGCGTCAGGAGCCAGAAACAGTCCGACCCCGAGCCTGAGCCGATCGGCCGCGGACGGCAGCGAGAGCATGGAGAAGGCGGCGGATTTCGACAAGAATGACGCCACAGACAGCTCCTCCGCCTGGAGCCCCGAGGTACTGCAGCCTGACTTTTAGCTTTATTACTTAACAGTTTATCAGACTCTCTGAATGTCCCTGTATCGCTGTTAGCTTGAGATAATGACTGTAAATACATCCAAATATAAGTGTTTCATAAACTTTTCATCTGATCAAACATCAACCAAAAATCAGGCTGCAGACTGGAGGTCCTGAACTCACCTGAGAAGGACACATGATCATCTTACCTGAGCCCAAAGATGGACCTGCTGAATGCTGAAAACACCAGCGAGAAAAACTCCCGACCAGGCTGTTTTAAGTGATCATTACTGGTTTATTACTGGTTTATTACTGGTCGGCAATCAGTGTTTAAAAAAAAAGAAAATAACGGTTTTGTATTAAATCAATTTATGGAATAATGAAGCTTATTAAAACTTCCCCAGATAAACTGAATCAGCATCAGAGTTACAGTGAGAAAAACAAACGCTCCTTCGTGATAAATTAAAAGTTGGAATCAGCCTCTTCAGTGCCAGAAATCTTAAACTGACAGACATTTCTTCATGTTACTCGATAAATCAGATCAAATTCTTGTTTTTGCTTCAAACTTAATGTTCACGTTGCCACATCTGCTCAGTGTTGAGTGAAGTTTGTGACCTTCAGGAGGCTTTTCTGTCTTTATAGCTTAAAAAAATGAGCTTTGTGTTTGTGATCTTGGTTAAAAAGCTCTGAAAGCTGCATCACATCTTTGAGAATCCTGAAAATACTCAGAGATGTTGAATCAGAAGTCTGGAATCAGACGAAACTCAACAGCAGAGGAAGTTAAATGACTGTTTCTCATATTCTGACATTCTGATTGGTTGGTGGAAATGTCACCTTTTCCAACAAAGTCCCGCCCACAAATCAGAAGCTCCAGTACAGAAGCTGCTCAAGTGTTTTCATATCGACCCCGTCGGTTTTTAAGACCTTAAATCTTCAAAACTTCGCCATCGTTTCACACAACAATCACCAAAACAGAAAAACAAGTCGAGGATTACTTGACGGGGTCAGTGAGCCCTGCTGTTACCCATCATGCTTGGCAGAGGTATCATGGTCGTCGGGCTGTGAGAGGATTATCGCTCTGCCATGTTATCCTCTCAGGCTCGTTTTGGAAGAAAAACACGGCGAACACGAGCCGCCGAGGCCTCGAGGCGTCATGTTTCCTTCCCTCTGCACGCTGCGCTGGCTGACAAACAGCAGCTCATGAATATTAATCACCCTGCATGCGTGTGTGTGTGTGTGTGTAAACAAACCATGTATAAATACGTGCATGCATCTACTTACCATGTAGCTGCGTGCTGATTGGCCCGTCGTCGTTGTGTGTTTGTGCATGTAGGTGAGTGGGACTGAAGAATCTAACAACCTCTCAGTCACCGAATCACACTTAGAGATTTGGAGCAATCTGTGCAGTAAACACCTCCCACACACACACACACACACACACACACACACACACACACACACACACACACACACACACACACACTGACATCTAGAAATGCTTCATAAATAACAAATGAGTTTGGATCAGTGGAGCTGCAGAAAACCTGGGGGAGCCGTGTTGTATCAGTTTATTTACACCGTTATATAACAACCCTGCTAGTGCTAAAGCTAATGCTAATGCTAAAGCTAAAACTGGTATTGCATTATAATATTAATAATATTAATACTACACCGACAAAGCTCTCTTACTGTAAACAGATTATTATCAGAGCGATCATTAAGCTAATATTGATGAGAACACTGTTAGCGTTAGCAGTTAGCATCCTGTGTTCTTTGCATGGTTTTATGGGAGGAAATGAACAATATAAAAGATACGTGATGCCATTGAATGTCTCATAACTTCGAGGCCTTTTTCATCTGCAGCTTCAGATAAAACAAACACCACGACACATGAAACTGAATGCACTGGAGAGAAGTTTGCAAGATTTTGCAGTTTTACTCATTCAAATATTATAATTTTTTTTTAAAAAATCCATGGAGTTTAATCAAATGATCAACATTTTTTGCAAAAAATAATCTAATTGAGTGTAAATACTTAAAATTCAACTTCACCCACCACATTTCAAGACCTCAAACATCAGGGATTTGACAAAAAAACACCATAAAAATGCAAAATGCAAGAGATTTTATTAAAAAACACACCATTATCTTGAATAAAATCACAGATTTCTCTGATTTTTATCTCAAAAAACATTAAATGAAATGTAAGAACACAACTCACCAACATATTGTTGTTTATAGACATTTTAATGTGGATATATTTCAGTTTTCTCAAACTATTTGTACAGTAGATAATGTGAGACTCCTACATGTGAATTTTCTACACTTTGGAATTACTCGAGTACTTTTACAGAGTACAGTATCTGAGTATCTTCTGCAGAGAAGCTGCAGCGTCGCTCGTCGTGTTCATCAGTGTTTCCTCCTTCATGTCTGGACCTTCTGACCTGCACGTCCGACAGCCTCTGAAGCTGCTGCTCCGTCATTATCTTATCTCGTCTCCGGTTGCCATGTCGACGCCGACACTCAGCCGCGCTCTGTCAACACTCGACACGATCGACGTTGTGTTTGCCGACTGTAGGGGAGGAGGAGAGGAGGAGGAGGAGGAGGAGGAGCAGTCCTCCTTTATGACAGGATCTCTGCTCAGTTTCTCTCTGAACACATGAAAAACACTTTCAATCAGTCTGTCAGCAGCTGAGAGTCTTTTATCTGACAGCGGTGGGAAGTAACTAAGTGCTTTTACTCAAGTACTTGTTCTCTTCTTGTTTTATTCCATTTTATGCTTCTTTATACTTAAAATCAGCTCAGTTATGGACAGTAAAAAAAACATGGAGATCATCTTTGTGAGCTCCTCTGAAGAGCTGGTGTGGAACTCTGTGTCTTCTTCGTCGGACTCCGTTTCAATCCCAGCTAATCCACATTTTCTCCTAAAAGGGGCGGAGCTCGGATTTCTTGGACTGTTAGCACATTCAATATGAAGCTACAGCAGCAGCTAGTTAGCTTAGCATACAGACTGAACTGTAAAAATGAGTAAATATCTGGTTCAGTGAGGCTCTGACTGAAGAAACAAAGAAAACCGACCCGTAAATCTAAAGACATGAATATTATTTATCTGCATACAAGAACATAATGTGTAAAAATGTAAAATTTGATGTTCTAGACTATTTTCTGGAGCAGTAACTTCATGGAGTCTTTGCTGGTTGTTTGGCAACGAATCCTAATGAGCAAATGAATGAAAGAACAAAAGGTTTATTTTATTTTCCTCTTATTTGATGAGTTATCACTTTATTTAGTGCACATAAATGGTTTTAAATACATAAACTTGATCTCCTGTTCTTTACTTCTCCTTATCTCCTCAGCAGGAGCAGCCTCCTCAGGACGGGGTCTCCTCTCAGCCCGTCAGCTCCTCCCCTCGCCCTCCCATCTCTAAATGTGGAGACCTGGTCCTCTCTCTGGAGTACCGTCCCGACGCGGAGAAGCTGCTGGTCACCGTGATCGCGGCCCGAGAGATTCCCGACAAGGCTCGCAGCGGGATGGACTCCTGGCAGGTGCACATGGTCCTGCTGCCTCCCAAGAAGCAGCGGCAGAAGACGTCGGTGCAGAGGGGGTCGCTGCCGCACTTCAACGAGACGTTCCGCTTCTCGCGCCTGGATCCGTCGGAGCTGCACATGTCGGCCATCAGGTTCAGGCTGTACGCGCTCGGAGGCAGGATGTCCCGCGAGCGAATGATGGGCGAGAAGGTGCTGCGTTTGGGCGGACTGGACCCGGACGGAGGGACGATGGAGACCACGCTGGTCCTGCAGCCTCGCAGCAACCTCAAGGTGACTTCGTTATGGTCAAAAAACACGTTTTAAACCTGGTTTTCACCCTTTCAGCTCCGTCAGATCTGAGTCTGCAGACCTGCTGCTCACTGTTTCACGTCTCTTTCTCCTCTCAGAGCGTCGACTCGCAGCTCAGCCTGTCCGCCGTCTCTCAGAGCGACAGCGCCTCGTCCACTCAGTCTCTGACGCACGGCGGCGTCCCCGAGCTGCTGGTCGGCCTCTCCTACAACGCCACCACGGGACGGATGTCTGTGGAGCTCATCAAGGGAAGCCACTTCAGAAACCTGGCCATCAACAGACCACCAGGTCTGCAGGAGCCTCACACACACTGACACACACACCGACACACACACCGACACACACACCGACACACACACCAGACTCACACACGTCTGAACACTTTTGAACCCTGAGAAAGATGTGCAGTGATCAGGACGCTGTGAAGACTGACTGACTGAAGTTTGTAAAAGAGACGCTGTTTTGAAAGAGATATAGATAGATTCAATATGTGGCTTAACATGTATTTATCAGTGTGTCCAATATATATATTATATAATATATAAATATTCTAATTGACTCACTAAGATTTAATGCCACTGTGACAGAATTTCCTCCCCATTCACTTGAATTGAAAACGCTAAAAACCAATAAAAAACATTAATATATAAGTTTTAAATTGAAATCTTCAAACATACTGTGATATTTCTACATCAAATAAAACAGCAGTCTGGGTCAGTTTATTGTTTCCACACTTAGTTTTTGTGCAATAATCATTTTTAATCAAAAGAAGATCACAATTTCATACAGGAAGTCCTTTGAGATCGATGCTCAGTAGCTGCTCTCCTATTGGTCCATAAAAAACAAAGGAAAAAACAAATAATGAGTGAATTATCAAATTAAGTAATTGATATTTTTCCCTCCTTCCTCTCCTTCCTCTCTGGTTCAGACACGTACGGCCGTCTCACCCTGCTGAACTCGGTCGGTCAGGAGATCTCTCGCTGTAAGACGTCCGTGCGTCGCGGCCAGCCCAACCCCGTCTACAAGGAGACCTTCGTCTTCCAGGTGGCGCTGTTCCAGCTGTCGGACGTCACGCTGCTGGTCTCCATCTACAACCGCCGCAGCATGAAGCGCAAAGAGATGGTGGGCTGGATCGCTCTGGGCCAGAACAGCAGCGGCGAGGAGGAGCAGCTCCACTGGCAGGACATGAAGGAGAGTCGAGGTCAGCAGGTCTGCCGCTGGCACGTCCTGCTGGAGGCGTAACGCCGCCGGCATCAGAGTCCTCCTGCTGGTTTGAGTGAAAGGAAGTTTATTCTGACAGGTGGAGTGTTTGAAAGGCAGGAGGTGATGAGATGATGCATGAGGTTTCTTAGAGCAAACTGTCTAACATCTGTCCACCGCTGGAAAACATCAGGCTGGTTGTTGAACATCAGCAGGAAGGAACAAAGTCATCATCTGCTGCTGGAGGCCGACGCGTTCGAATGGTAAATGTTAGTTTGCTGATGAGTCCACAGCGAGGTCACATGATGCAAAGACACTGAGCTTTACTCGAGCAGCAGAAGCAGACAGAGTGTTTCTGTTTCACGTGAAACCTTCACAGTCGGAGGTTTTCATCCGTCAGAGAGAAGCTCTGCAGAACATCTGTCAGCCTCCAGCAGCAGCTGAGTTTGTCCTTCACTCTTTGTTGGTGAAAGAGCTCAGAGGAGCTGCAGGTTGGTCTTTCAGGTGAGATGTTGTGTGAGAACAGAGACACTAAATAGAGACGTGCGTGTGTGTATGTGTGTTTGTGTGTGTGTGTGTGTGGTTTTATTTTTTATTCTTGCTGTTCTGCGATTGGCTGAAGATGCAAACAGATGAGACGTTCGGCTCTGAACCGATGCAGACAGGAAACAGAAAGATGCAACATCCTGAAAACTTAAAATGAGTGAAGCTCAGCAGGTCAGACTGACACACCAGGTTTAAGATCTTTGTTCCAATATTATCAGAAACAAACGCTGAGAGTGATCGATTAAATGAATCAAACAATAATAATCAATCAGCTGATCTGAGCAGACGGATGTGAGCCGTTTCTCCTCCTTCTCCTCCGTCCTGAACGCATCTGTAAACACGTTCAGCTGCAGAAATCAGGTGATGAACAGAGTAAACATGAAGTCGCCTCTGAAGCATCATGTGACCATAAAACGCCGAGAACAGAAACAAACATGAGAGCAGAAGCGAAGGCGAGCTGGCGTTCAGGTGGGGGAGGGGGGGGAGACGCTAATGAGCTTCTCATTCACGTCCTCCTGACACACGAGCTGCTGCAGCAGGAAGCTTCCAGCAGCTGGAGGCTCTCAACCCCGCTGGGATGAGAGCGCCGCCCCCCCCACCACCACCACCACCACCTCAACCCCCCACCCCCCCCACCCCCCCATCGACGCTGAATGATGTTATTTGGCCGCGGCTCGATCTCCTTCACAGGGCAAAGCTCATTTCAACACCCATCAACGCTGAGCTGAAAAGAGGCTTTAAATATCACTGCAGCTGTTAATAACATGCAGGGAGCTACAGTGTGTGTGTGTGTGTGTGTGTGTGTGTGTGTGTGTGTGTGTGGGGTAATTGGTAGTTACAGCCTGAGAGCCGTACAGTGTGATGACGGTGATGCTGCCTCTCATGCTCGTCCTCTCGCAGGCTGAGCGTCGTTGAGTCTCAGAGCTGCAGTTCAGCCCAGAGGGACGATTCTATACGTTTGTGTAGGTGAGACGGAAACTCTGAACCCTCGGGGCTTCACACACACACACGCACACACACCCTGAGTGTGTGTTTCTGCGGCTGTTTTCATCTTCAAGCAGGTGAAAAACAAACCTGAAAACTGGAGGAAAATGCAGGATTTCACATCTGTGAGGAGAAAACAGCTGAAAGTCAGTTTTAACAAATAAACTGAACTAATGTTCATATTCATGTGTTATATGTGGATTTTAAAGGGTCAGTTCACCCAAATCACAAAGAAAAACTTCTCTCTCTCATGCAGAAGTTTCTTATGTTGGTTTGAACTGACTGAAGCCTCCACTTTAACACAGTGGACGTAGATATGATTTCAGTTTTGCTGCTCAAACCACCAAGATAATGTAAACGATCCTCAGGCTTTAACTTAAATATAGAAAATCACAGCTATTATGTGTAATTATCTGTCTTATTTTCTTCTTCTGCTTGCTCTGACTTGCTGCAGAAGCTCCATGATGAGACACTAAGTTTCAAAATCCAAAATAAAACCACGACTGCATCATTTTCTTAGATTCAGTGTTTATAATTAACGTCTCTGACAGCCAATAAAATCAGATCCTGAGATGTTACACTGATATTAATATAAATACAGAAATGATTCGTTCCTGCTGCTGTGGATGAGTTTTGTGTCGGTGGTTTAAACTTCATGGCTGAAGGAAGAAAGATGGTTTAAAGAAACTGATCTCTGATGTGACGAGCTGCCGTCCACAGTGATGCATTCAGGCTCTCCGTCCCCGTCGGCCTCCAGAGTTCCTGATGCATTTCAGCCTCTTTTCAGCTCCGCGTCCGAGTGAAAACTGTCATTTTTCAGAAGTTTGCTTTATAGATGTTGGAACAGACGATCAAAGCAAAACAAAAACTGTTCAACTAAAGAAGAAGGTGCAGATTTTTATTGAAGATTCCTTCAGGAAGTCAAGTTTTGTGGCTGTAAAGTTTTATTGAAAGTAAAAAAACTCTTAATGTCTCATGCAGCGTTTAAGCACATTTAAATTCAGTCAGACATGCTGCATTTGGTGTCTTTGGAAATGTAAAAGTTTCCATTTAAATTTTGAATAAGTGTTTGTAAGAAGCTTTGCTACAAACATACAATTATAAAATATGATTTCTGGAAACAGCACAGAAAGTTTATTTCAATTCTCGGTTCTTCATGAGTTATCATTTTGATAATTTCTCCATTAAACTGAGGATTTTTCAATGATTTCTCAGATTAATTAACATTATATTAGTAACTGTTGGATAAAACCCTGTTTACTGACCAAAGACAACAATCAGCTCAAACCTGGTGAAGGAGACAAAAAGATAAAACCAAAACCTGAATCAGTTGTTTTAACTTCACACATCAAAAATACAGAAACACAACGAGTTTAACTTTAATCAGCTGGATCCTTTTATGACTTCAGACTCAGAGTCAAAATCAGAGTTGCAGATGAACCAACGTGTTCGTCATGAAGAAGAAACACAGAAACTGGCCTCTGATTCAGGGAAGTTTCCAGTTTTCAGAGCTGAAGGAGGGTCATTGAAGGGCACAATCCCCGGATGCACTGGCTGTGTGTGAGAAGCAGGAAACGAGCTGTAAATGCTGCGTGTCTCATTTAAACTGCACATATTTAACTGCAACTTCTTCAGGTATAAATGAAGCGTGAGTGAAGAACAGGAGTGCTGACAGTTTGTCACGTTTTACTGTTAATATCTTTATTTTCATCCATAAACTTTCCTCTAAAGATAAAATATATGAATAAATTAAACTGGTGGAGTCAAAGACACGAGATCTGATTCCTGTTGGTCCCAGTCAGCTTCCTTTTAGCTTTTTCTTCAAAGTTTTTACTCATTTTCTCATCTGATTTTTTGTCCATATTCTACATTGAAATGTTCTTGCTGGTAAAATTTTAGCACCTTGTCATTTTCAGGTTAAAAAAAAATCAAACTGACCCTCCTTTAAGCCCCTCCCCCCTCAGTTACTGCTGCTACACCTGTCGAGCTTCCTATCTTCGCTCGCAGTCACAGACGACAGCAGTGATTCCTGGAACAGATGATTATTAATCAAAAAACTCCGTAAACAGTCAGTTTCTTATTTGTTCTTCCAGAAAATCTCTGCTTGTTTTATTTAGTTTGTTGATCAGCAAACTTTGTATTTGAAAAATGTAAGAATTTATTGATAATTTCAGCCACTTTAACAGCATCAGGAAGTGTTTCTTTAAAAAACATTGTCATAAAACAGAATTTTGTTTGATTTTTAAGTAAAAACTCCAGACAGAAAATTACATTTAAAGCATTTTGTGCACAAAAA
Organism: Acanthurus leucopareius; assembly: GCA_029814765.1. Lineage (NCBI taxonomy): Eukaryota > Metazoa > Chordata > Actinopteri > Acanthuriformes > Acanthuridae > Acanthurus > Acanthurus leucopareius. The sequence continues at coordinate 347,170 of JAQMCX010000015.1, forward strand.
CCCTCTTTATTTTACAAAAACTTTATTCTATTAATTAGTCATATTGTTGCTGATCTTGACCTTTGACCTTTCAGTTCCCGTCTCTCAGCACTCCTCTTCTGCAGACTTCATCCATGTGGCGTGTGAACAGTGACATGAACCATATTTACTGCACAGACTCTTCTATTTTATGCATGTCGAGTTGTTGTACATAATCTATAATATTCTATTCTATATTTTTTAAAATAGTAGATGTTTATCGTTCTTAAGTATTTCCCAGGATTTCTAAGGTGTTTACACGTCTGCATGCTCGCCTCCAGATCCCAGGTCGCATCGCAGACGCCAGACAATCAGGTTGTGCTGCAGATGTGATGCAGATGTGATGCAGATGTGATACAGATGTGATTCTCTGATGAAGTGCCTGTAACATTCGACATGAAACATATCCGCCATGACAGAGGGATGATCCAAATTTGCATGAAGCCTCTCGTTGTTCCCTGTGAATGCTGCTGTAGGACTGCATGCACGGACAGGACGGGGCTCCTGACGTCAGGACCAGGACCAGGACCAGGACTGAGGGCTGAGACAGGTTCAGATTCAGTGGAGTCCACATGAGATCCACGAGGGTTTGAAACCAACACGAACCCATTTTAATTTTAAATGAAACAGTTCAAATTGACTTGTACGCTTAAGAGGAAGAGATTTTAAAAAACAAAGCTTTCAGAATCCAATTTAGAAACCCAGATTTGAAGTGGACTGCTTTTATTTTTCTTCCTCATAAATTAAAGAAAAAAATCTGGATAAAAACTACACAGTCCCCTTTTAATTTGCTAAAAATCCTGTTAAGTTTTTGGACTGAGCTTCAGTTGCAGACAAGTTGCAGAAGCTGCAGACGCTGCAGACGCTGCAGATGTTGCAGACGCTGCAGACGTTGCAGACGTTGCAGACGCTGCAGTCGCTGCAGACGTTGCAGACGCTGCAGTCCTGGTCCGGGTCGTGCACGTTGAGCCCCTGCAGAACCCAGAAAGCACTTTTTGTACCAAGTTTTGTTGTTGCCAATAAAACCCTGAAGATCCCGCTGAGGGAACGTCTGTCTGCCATCTGTTTTCTCGGGTCTTCCTCTGAGCGACGCTCCGCTCAGACGTCTTCATTCTGAGAACGAGGCCACCGTTTAAAACAACAACAGCAGAACCTCGCTCGCTGCTCTGTGATTGGTGGGTTCGTGCAGGAAATCACAGAGTGGATTAGAGATTAGGGAAAGTACTCTGTGTGTTTGTAAGTGTGTTGGCAGAGTTGAACCTGATCTTTGGCAGCAGATGCTTCAGATTTTTAAAACAAACATTTGCAGTTGTTTGTGTTGATGTTTATTAGCATCAAGTCTTCACTTTTCCTTCATTCCTTCTTAAAGAAAACTTGGAATTTCTTTAATTTGCCAAAGACTCAGTAATTGATTTTCATTTTACTTTAATCTACAATTGATTTCCCCTTAAAACCAAACAAGGGAACTGAAATAACAGTTAATGTTACAGTAAATAAATAAGAGTTTTATCACTTTTAATAATATTTTTAACCTCCTGAGTTTCATATCAACATACCAGGCCTGTTCTTATATCTCCCAGGGATTAAGAATATTAAACTCGACATTTTCAGATTTGAGAGCCACTTGGTTAGAAAAAAATATTTAAAAAAATTTAAAAAATAAAGAAAACTAAATTATAAAGATGTTTTCTGATTGGTAAAGAGAAATTAAAATAAAATAAAAATAAAATTTGACACTTGTATCACTTTTTGAAATTTATTAATGAATGAAGAAGTCTATAAAAAAAACAACACTGTTGGATTTAAAATGTGTGTGTGTGTGTGTGAAACAAACATGTAAACAAACAAACAAACAAACAAACACTGTTTTGCACTTTTGAAGAAAAGTTGCTTCACTTTGGAGCTGCAAGGTTGCACACACACACACACACACACACACACACACACACACACACACACACACACACACACAGAAGCGCGCGCGCAGCGTTAGATGCGGGAAGATGAGGACTGATGCTGGCGCGTCATCACCGTACTTACTCAGTCGCCTAGCA
>JAQMCX010000015.1:349502-373218 GCA_029814765.1 Acanthurus leucopareius
CTCGCTGCTCTGTGATTGGTGGGTTCGTGCAGGAAATCACAGAGTGGATTAGAGATTAGGGAAAGTACTCTGTGTGTCTGTAAGTGTGTTGGCAGAGTCGAACCTGATCTTTGGCAGCAGATGCTTCGGATTTTTAAAACAAACATTTGCAGTTGTTTGTGTTGATGTTTATTAGCATCAAGTCTTCAGTTTTCCTTCATTTCTTCTTAAAGAAAACTTGAAATTTCTTTTATTTGTCAAAGATTTTCATCACTTTAATTCATCCATCAATTCCTGACTGAGTCTGTGTAATCTACAACTGATTTTCCCTTAAAACCAAACAAGGGAACTGAAATAACAGTTAATGTTACAGCAAAGAAACAAGAGTTTTATCACTTTTAATTATATTTTTAATCTTCTGGGTGTCATATCAACATACCAGGCCTGTTCTTATAATATCTCCCAGGGATTAAGAATATTAAAATCAGGATTTTCCAGTTTGAGAGCCCCTTGGTTTAAAAAAAATATTTAAAAAAATTTAAAAAATAAAGAAAACTAAATTATAAAGATGTTTTCTGGTTGGTAAAGAGAAATTAAAATAAAATAAAAATAAAATTTGACACTTGTATCACTTTTTGAAATTTATTAATGAACGAAGAAGTCTATAAAAAAAACAACACTGTTGGATTTAAAATGTGTTTGTGTGTCAAACAAACAAACAAACAAACAAACAAACAAACAAACAAACACTGTTTTGCTTTTTGAAGAAAAGTTGCTTCAGTTTGGAGCTGCAAGGTTACACACACACACACACACACACACACATACAAACAGAGGAGCGCGCGCAGCGTTAGATGCGGGAAGATGAGGACTGATGCTGGCGCGTCATCACCGTACTTACTCAGTCGCCTAGCAACAGGAAACATCAGCCTCCGTGAGAGCCAATGAGGGCGCGCGGAGAGCGGTGTGTGTCGTCCGTTAAAGCTGTGAACGGGATATTTTAGGTGGCTGGAGAGCAGCGAGCGTCTCACCCCGGAGGAGCTGTCTGTCCGTCCGTCCGTCCGCCCGTCTGTCTGCCCGCAGGAACGGAGGGAGGCTGCGAGTCCAGGCCGAGCTGCGGCGTCGCTGAGTCGGTGTGAGGACGGTAGATGTCGCGCCAAAGAGCGGAGGAGCTCAACAGGGAGAGAAGCCGTGACCGGATTTTACCGAACCGCCGCTGGACGCGTTTACTCACAGGTGAGAAGCTTTACCGGACATTTAACGGGAATGTTGGTGGGAGTTTTATTTTTATTTAGAAGAGAAGCGACTCGTTTGTGAACCGGATGTCAGGCAAGTTTATTTAAACCGCGAAACACATTAAAACACTTTAAATAAGGAAAAAAACATGTAAACACAGAATAAAGAAAAACATTAAATCAAATGTAAATACAAAAAAGATGATGCAGATCTCTATAAAAAAAATTTAATTAAATTATCTTTACATTTAAAAACATCATCGAGTTCAGTGAAAATCTGCGGACTCCGGATTTGACGATCTGGACATTTTTCATATAAAATTAAAGAGGAAGTGATTTTTTTTATAGCTTTTAAAGCCTGACAGATCATATAAACACACAGTTTACTGTTTCAAAGCTTAAAGATCAACATAGTGAAGTTAAATCTGGTTTTAAGGTGGTAAATAAATAAATGAATGGATGAATGAGCTCTCGTGCACACACACTTCTGCTTTTAGAGGAAATATCTGCTGCAAAAGAGGAGAGTGTCCACACACACACACACACATACACACACACACACACACAGTGGCTCTTCCTCACACACACACACACACACACTTCCCACGCAGCATCTCTTGTATACATCATCATCATGCAACATTCTCCCACTGGTGAAACATTATGGCAGCAGTTGGACGTTTAAACTGTGAGTCACTGCAGCTTCACTGAATGTTTCGCAACCATAAAGCTTCCCACTCTGTTTATGATTGATTTATGGCATTTTAAACACACACACACACACACACACACACACAAACACACACACACACACACACACACACCCTCTTATCTCTCACTCCTTGAATTTGAATGAGCTTTCTGTCCTTTAATGCATCATGAAAGGTTCATATCAGGATACAGTTCCTGAGTGCTTTTAATGTGAAAATATCAGACATGAAGAGCAGATTTCATAGTAAAAAGACAATAGAAGAACCACAGTCAAACATATAGGTTTAATTTAAAAACATTTAGTCCTTCACTGTTTAATTTTTTCATTTTTTATTGTTTAAAATATTTTTCAGATTTGCTTTTTCTCACATCTACATTCATATATATACTTTTTTATTTTAATTGGATTGAATCTTTTATTTTTAAGACTCGTTTTCAGTGTTTCTCCAGAAAAAAACGATGTTAAAATCATTTATCCAACCTGAGACTCAGCAGCTTTGACTCATCAGCCTTGAACACGTTAAAAAAAAACACATTTTCTCTGAATGAACATTATGCAACATCTCTGCATATTTATATAACATACGTGGAGTTCCGGTCAGCGGTGAAGATCTGATCTGATGATTTCCCCTCAAAACCTGCAAAACACTGTTTTCTTCCTCTCGTCTCTCCTCCTCCTCCTCCTCCTCCTCCTCTGCTCTCCCTGCAGGAGTCTGAGGGCGATGTGGAGGCTCACAGCAGCTCTGCACTGATTCACACTCTGGTTGGAGATCTGAGCGCCGGCTGTGGAGCCTCAGCAGCAGGTGACCATCAGTTACCTCATTTAAACTCACCTTCATGACTCCACAGGTGACGTCGCGTTGCAGCTTCTGCTTTTGTTTGGAGGAATTAAAGGAAACTGGAGATTTGAGACCTCAGTTTGACACAAAGGCATGGAACTTTAAGGCGGTATTAGGTGTTTTTTTGACCACCTGGGGGCAGTATAACAAGCTGTTTTCACCTCAGAGCAGAAACAGAGAACATCAGCCTTCATGTTAACTCATTTTAGCTCCTCTTTGGTCTCCACCTCAGAGAAATAACTGACTCTTCAGTTTCCAGATGTTCAGTTTTCCCCTCCAGCTCGTCTCCAACGGTTCCTCAGCTGCTTTTGTGTTTATCAGAGCTTTTTATCTGAAACAGCTGCCTGCCGCCGCAGCAAACACAGCTAATGAGACTGAATCAAACAGCCTCAGCTGTAAACGACTGTAAAAGGGTTCAAGCTCCAAGTGACACTTTACAGTCGTTTGACAAAGATTAGCGTGGATTAAAGCAGCTTTAAAGGTAAACCTGCTAATCGCTAATCTGCTCTCACTGCTGAGTTTTTACAAAAAAACTGAAAGTAAAAACTTAAAGATTGAAACTATTGAAACTGTTTTTTTTATCAAGTGTTTTCAGTGTCAGTTTGAGATCATTTCATTGATTCCCTTCGGAGTGAAAAACCTAAATGTTTTGCAGATTTGCTAACAGATGTTCAGGCTGATGTTCAGTGTTTTAATCTCTGTGAATCTGTCAGGTGTTTTGGTTTCATGTCTCTTGTGTTTCCTCCAGCAGAAACTTCACCGTGAGAAAGAACAAACCATTCAACAACGTCGAAAGTTGCCTACTTCAAGAGGAAATATGCGGAGGAGGAGGATCTACAGGGAGGCCTACATGGATATTTTCAAAAAGTATTGACCTCTTCTTTCCTCTGATCACTATTAAAGCTTAACGACACCCCCCCCCCCCTGCCTCCACACAGATGAGGCCTTCATGTTACTCTTTACTCTTTGTTATTTTTATCTGTGTCAGTTTTACAACCCTGATAACGTCCAGAGAAGAACATTTGAAGAACAGTTGTAAATAAAGGTAGCAGTGAGGGGATGATGTCAGAGGAGGACAGAAGATAAACTGCTCTGCTCGTTTATCACCAGTTCCTCTTTCCATCATCGGCTATGTAAACATGAATCTGACTCCACCTCATCATGAGCGTGTGCAGGAAAAGAACTTCTGATGTCTTTTTCTGTCTCCTTTGAGCTGTTTTCCGTTGAGATAAACTTGATCCTGAAAAGTTGTGGTTGTTTTAAAACATTAATGTTTTATTCTTTTGTGCTTCTTCATCCTGAAACTTTGATGTTTTTTAATGAAGAACCACTTGTTCCTCTGACATCCTGCTTCTCACTGCTGAGTGTAAAATGATGAAGTTTCAGGTGAAAATGTGAGAGCATGAACTCATCCTCTGCGTCTGTGTGTTTGTCACCTGCAGCACCTGATACTGCAGGAGGACCGGAGCTGCATCCTGAAGCTCTCCCTGGAGAAGCTGAGGTTCCTGGAGGACCCTGAAGCCTACCTGAGGCGCTCCGTCCTCATCAACAACCTGCTGAGGAAGATCCACCATGAGGAGGAGGAGCTGGAGGCCGAAGAGGAGGAGGAGGAGGAAGAAAAAGATGAAGTAGAAGAAGATGAGGAGGAGGGGGAGGAGGTCATGGGAGAGAGGAGGCTGTTGTACGCGGACAGGACGAGGGTGAAGGTGCTGGTGATGGACTGCTGCTCTCCGGCCTTCGGCATCGAGCAGCTGCAGCATTACCGGCTGGTGCCCTGTTACCCGTCGGTGGGATGCCTGTGCAGCCTGGGCACCTGCCCGGGCCTCGCCCCCAACCACCAGGTCCTCCTGTACAACCTGGACGATAACGGCTGACCGTCCGGACGCCACCGCCACGCCTCCTTTTTAAAGCTGGGAAATGTCACGTTCAGGGCATGTGGACTGAATCAGCAGGACGAGCTCCTGTAGTTTTCTGAAAACCTTTTGAGGGATTTTTCATCATCGAGTCCGTTTTGTTTTTGTTTTTGTTTCAGTTGCCAGGACGTCACCTGGCCGCGGTGGATTTGAGACGCTGGGAAACCCTGATTCTCTCTCTGCCTCAGGATCAACAGGGTCTCTGATGCTGATGTCACATGCAAGCGTCACTGCCATTTACTACAATGTGAGAGACTTTAAGGCGAGCAGGAGTTTGTTCTTTTGTTTTTTTTGCTGTTGATGTTGTGTATTTAAGTTTTATTTTTCATGTTGCTCATGGGAACCGTGAGCATATTCAGGGATTTACAGACTGCAGGCTCCTTCTGATGCACCTTGGCTTGCCTGGGAACATGCGCTGATATGCTTCTGTTACCTTTTTATGCTCCTGTGTGATTTATGAAATATTCAGTGTAAAATTCCCTGGACTGTGTGAAATGTCAAACTTATTCTCTGAGGTGCGTTTACTGCCTGCGGGAAGACTGTTTCTCTCTCTGTATTTGACGTCCTGTGTTCAATCAATATGCTGTTGGTTATTTTTTTTTATTGTGCATCACTTTGCTGCCCTCTGCTGGTGAAAGAATTGATTTTTAAACCTCATTTGTGGCTGATGTGTTTCTGTTTGTAAATGATAAGAAAATACGCTAAAACGTTAATTTAAGTCTCACTATTTAGCATTTATAAGCAGTGTTTGATCATTTGATAAATGGTTAAATCAGTTTACTGCAACTCTTAGCAGATATAAGGGTTCATTTATGTATTTTTAATCAAATATGTCCAACAAATGGGTGCATACAAATATTAATAGTAACCATAAAACACAGATATGAATACAAATAAATGTTATCAAAATAAAAACAAATAAAAGTACATTTAAAATAATTGATAAAATCAAATAATAATAATTAAATACTCAGTTTATCAATTGCAGTTCCAAATTCAACCACATCAGACCTGTTATGATCCATATAAATGTTCATATACTGCTTATAACTCTGAATAGTGAGAGTTCACTTTTGCCAATCAACCAAAAAGATTAATGATCCTGTTTAAAATGAGTCATTTTTGTTTATTTATGGTTAAAAAAAGGGAAAGACATCTGATCTTCAATCTTCAGCTCTAAGAATTCCTAAATTTATTTGCAAATTTGTTCAGGAGCCTTATTTTGTTTCTGAGCTGATCTGTAAAGAGCAGAATGTCTTAGATTGATATTTTTATATGTTTTCCCATCAGTCCTGGTTTTGGGAGCAGCTAAAATATGAACTGAACAACTGAGTTTTACTAAATTATCATAAAGTATTTTGACAGGATGTCTAATTAATTGATCTGATCAATCTGACTCTCTGATCACTGATTCTTTCTTTCCCAGCGTCTCTTTCTGTTTTCAGTGTTCAGTCTCTGTCTGAGTTTCACTGTGTTGGAACATTTGCATCCTGATAACAGTCACCACAACGGAGGACAAACAACAACAACAACAACAAACTGCAGGCAACTATCAAAGAGAAGTTTGATATTTTAAAACAAGAATTTATATTTTGCTGAAAATGCATATTCCATATTTAAAATGAAATATTTAAAAAAAAGGGAGTCATTTTTTTCAGGTGGTTGATTATCAAATAAAGTATGTAAGGTGGCAATGTTTAACGTGTTGATGCGTTTAGTCTCTAAAGTCTTATCTATCTATCTATCTATCTATCTATCTATCTATCTATCTATCTATCTATCTATCTATCTATCATGTCGATTTTATTATTTTATACCGTCCAAAAAAATTGTGCAAATGTATGTTTTGTTTTTGTTAGTATTTATTTCAAAGGTTAATTTAAAAAATGTTTAAATTGCGCCGCAGAATAATAGGCTACAGACAAAGCGCGGTCACGCTACGTTGTGATCGTGATGTCTTAAACACGCCTACTGTGCATGCGCGCCGGAACTACTGTTGCCTTCACGTACTCCTATCAAACTCAAACTTTAGAGGCTCGTGTCCCCAATATCTAGGTTCAGCTCTGATGATAAATGTGTTTTCCAAGTAATTAGGTCATGAGTCAAATTCATCTCCAGCTTTAAATGGTTTTTAAAATACAGAAATTTTATATTATATTTTATTTCGACAAATTGTGCTTCACATCACATGTGTTTGTGGAGGAAAAAATCTCGGATCTATATTTTGTAAGGTCTGGGTTTTAAAATTGAACAACCATATCGGTTATCGTGTTCACAATCAAGTGAGAAAAAAAACCAATAAATTTGTTTTCTGAATCTGCGCTCGTTTTTACGGATTCAAAGTTGGGCCGTGGTTGAAGAGTAGTAAAATTTCCGACAGCACCGTGAAGGCATCAGGAGAGGCGCGCTCCCCGGACAGCCCTCAGATCCGTCGGTTACCGCCGGGTACACCACTCAGGTAACGGAACATTGGACGCATCCGGACGTTGACGAGCAGGAACGGACCCGTTCGTTTTGTCCGTTATCGTCTTCCTTCAAACATCACATCATCTCATTATCGATTATTTTGTTTCCGCTTTCATAAGTTGTGATAGTTTAAAAATGGTTCGGGGTTCACTCAGCAGCTCTGCCATGATGCCCGGGTCAGCTAGCTAACTGAGGTAGCCGGAGAGCTAGCGTTCACCAGCCGCTGTTCGGGGGAAAGTAGCGGGGTCCGAGCTCCTTCTTTCAGCCGCTTGGAGCTGACTAAACCGGGGTAAAACATGGAGAAAAGTAGCCGTTTTGTTCAGCTGTTTCACCACTTGCAAGACCCCCATCTTGTCGCCCGCTTTCAGCGCATTTGTGGAGTACGCGGGATGTTTTCGAGAACCGTCTCTCCCGGCTGCACCGCCGCCAGCAGCAAGGAAGCGTACCGGACTCACTCGCACAACAACGGGGCTTGCCACCATCACATCACCGGGGCAAATGAGAGTGAAAACCTGGCCGTCATCGGAGCTGGGGAAGGGGAGAAAGTGCACACGACAGCAGCGGGTGTCCGGATGAGAATCGTCGATTCAAGTGTTGAGAAAAGCCAAGGAGAGGAAAGTGAAAATCCTCCGAAGAACGGGGCAGTGGTCTCCTCGGCCACCGCCGGGGGAGAGACGGTCGGCGTGGGCAGCAACGGCCGCAGCCTCGCCGGAGCCGCCGCCGTCGGTCACAGCCGGGAAGCAGCAACCGAGTCCGAGCAAAAGGAGACGGAGAAGCGCAGTGAAGCTCCAGGTTCCCCGGGGATCAGCACCCTGAAACCGCTGCGGAAAAACTCTCTGACGGGCGACGCCGGGCAGGAGTTCATGATCGAGAACCGGTTCTTGTACTACCTGTTCACCTTCGGAACCGAGCTGGGAAACGAGCTCTTCTACATCACCTTCTTCCCCTTCATCATGTGGAACGTGGACGCGTTTGTGAGCAGGAGGCTGATCATGGTGTGGGTCTGGGTCATGTACCTGGGTCAGTGCACCAAGGACGTGATCGGCTGGTCCCGGCCCGCCTCCCCACCGGTGGTCAAGGTGGAGATGTTTTACAACTCGGAGTACAGCATGCCGTCCACGCACGCCATGTCGGGCACGGCCATCCCCTTCTCCCTGTTCTTCCTCACCTACGGCCGGTGGCAGGTACGGTGTCATGTTTGCTGTCAAAGTGTGTTTAAACTGTCTGATATCTGAGTTGCAGCAGAGGGAGAAGTTTGCAGGAGTAACTTCCTCCTGATTTCTAACAAAAAATGTGATATTTCAACACTTTCACATGCATTAAATGCAAGTAAAACCAAAAATCAAACTTAATTTCATGAGGTTTTACACACATGCTGATTCTTTGCCTTCTGCAAAGACTCTGCACAAAGAAAACATAGTATAACATGTCACCTGTGGGATTTTCATCATATCGGACTTTAATTAAGGATTATTCTGGGAAAAAAAACATGAGATTATGTTAAATTATCAAGTGTCACAATATTTCGTAGCACTTCATATTTACAGGTTGTAATTCGCTGTGAAAGAATGACTTCATTTGCTTCTTTAACAGCTTCATTTAAACCCAAGTTAATACAAGTTTATTAGTGATTTATTAACTCAAACTGAACGATCATTAGATGTCAGATTTTGTATTTAATTTCACATTTCCTGTGAGCTGACTGAAATAACCTCATTAATCAATCAATCAATAGGTTTATTACTATTAATAAACTATTACTTACTATTTCAGAGGCAGATCCAATCTCAATTTACCCCCACTTTTTTAACTTAAAAAACCTGTTAAAGTTTCCTTTAAGGCTGTTACCCACTTACTTAATTATCAGTGATTATGTGATTTGTTTTCCCATTAATTTAACATCATAAAAGTGTAAAACAAAAAAACATCCTTAAAAAAGTCCTGTTTTTATCCGACCAGAGGTCCAAAACCCAAAGATGTTCTATTTAAAGTGATGATAAACAGAGAGGAGCAGCATGGATGGAACCAGGCCGCCGTTTCAGTTGAATCTGTCTGGTTTTTGATAAATGATTTCTGCCCCATCAGCCCCACAATGAGAAACAAATTGTTAAGTTATGTCCTGGAATCCATCCAGGAAGTTACTGGAGAAATGATGTCAGATCACAGACCCCTAAAAGGAAATGCTGCCCTGAGGAATGTTACCGGAATAAAATCATCCATGAGATCATCAGTTTCTATTTTACATATAAGACACAGTTTCAACAAGATGCTGAAGAGAAGATATGAGCATCAAGCAAACTTAAATAGGTGAATATTAGCACATTCAGCATGTTTTCAGGCTTCTGTGAGTCTTCATCTTCGTCTTCGTCGTCCATCTTCCTTACAACGATCAATAACATCACGCTCAGTCCCACAAAGTGCAGGTGAATCGAGGGTGACCGTCGCTAAATATCTGAGGCTGCTGCCAGTTCTGGACCTTTACCACTTTTAGAGAAACACACACGAGACAAACATTCTTTTGAAGGGAACCTCTAATTAAGTTTGAGAGAGTCGAGCAAAAGATACTGAAGTTGGATTTATGGAGCCACAGAAACGCCTCGTAGGATCCCACATTCATTTATCACCACAGGACCAAAACTAAAAACTGAACCCGACAAAAGATGATTCAACACCTCCGAAAACCAGCGGCAAGAAAAACACCATAAATAATCATGTGTGCGTTATAAACTTACAGCCAAGTGACGGATAATTATGCATTTCATAGCAGCAGTCACTGGAGATTAAATTGTCATAAACAATAACTAAATTTAAACGCAGAAAATGTTTTATATATACAATTATATATGCATAAAAACTATACAGTCTGTAATATCTGCCTGCTGATGGGAGATTTTTCCAAACCGTTCGTATTCCACACAGTGCAGGAAGGAATTTAGTGACACAAAATAAATAAAACCCACTTGGCTTTCACTGCCTTGCTCAAGGACACAGTAACACCGGCTGATCTGGGGTCTGCTCATGTGATAATCTGCCCTCTCGTGCTGCAACAACCAACGCAAACATGTGCAAAATGCCGACTGCTGGTGCAGGATCTCTGAGACTTTGCCCCGTGGAGTCAGTCAGCCGAGGTTGTATCATTAACAGTTAATGAGCGTTCGGCCGGTGGATAATGTGACGGAGGCCTGGGTGGAGGTTCAGCTTCATCTGTTGTTTCTGCTCTGTGTGCACAACAGTGAAATCAAGCTCAGTGTGGACACAACAGAGTTAAAAGCCACCTGACTGTACTTTAATGATCATTCCACAACAGAAGAGTCAGATATTTGATGGATTGAAGGTGTAGAGGTCTGATCAGCAGAAAATTCAGCATTTTTTTCATAATTAGTTGATTGACTTAGTCTTATTTTGACCCCCAAAAATGGCAAAGTTCACCACATTACACATATTTAGCCTTAATATAATAAAACTCTTAATATCTATATGTTCTAAATGTTGGTTGTATAAAAGAAGCGCTGTAAACTTGCCATCGTGGGCGTTTTTCGGTAACAAAACTAAGTGTAAAGTGGTGCAGCTGCTTCAGAAACGGAGTATTTTCCTTCCTGATTTTTGCTCAAGGAGACTGATTATCACTTTTTGTGCAGCAGATGCTGTTTTTACTGCTGAAGCTGCTGTCCTGTGTTTTAGTGCAGTTCCCATAATGCCCTGTCATAGTCTCCAAACAGATGCTTGATGTTCTGCAGTCTTTACTCTGGTGCAGGTGGGAATAAAGCTAGATTTATTTAAAAAGAGAAATGCATTGTATCCCGGCGTTGTGTTGCTGTAATCACAGCAGGAGAGAGCAGAGGTGGGATAGATTTACGACGCTCTGCCTCCCTGTCTGTCTGCCAGAGCGGGCGATAAGACAGACAACCTGCTGACCTTCGAGTGTGGGACTCGGAGATAAGACTGACTCAGAGTCTGCAGCTCTCTGATGTCTCCTCACTGTCTCAACCAGCCGGCTGCACTCAGACTCGCCTGCAGACTCACAACTTGTAGTATGAGATTTTATAAAAACTCTACAAACTGCTGACCTGCTCATGAGGAACAGCAGATAAGACCATCTCACCCTTTGAAACCAACGCTCTCGTTTTTATTTTGCTCACTAAAACTAAGATAAGATATTCCTTTATTAGTCCCACAAAGGGGAAATTTGCAAATGCAAGATTTACGATGTCACTTTAACTGGGATTTAAATCCATTATGTTGATATCTGCAGCTGCACCACATGAGTTTTTCTCATCTTTCTTCATGTATCTGTCTTTCCTGATAACGGGACAAAATGTTCCCTGTTGTAGCTGCACATGAACGCACCAGCACTGTTGATTAGATTTATGTTTTGGTGTGTTGTCAGACACACTGATGATCTTGGACAGCATGTCCACACATCAGACCAGAGTTTTGAACATTTTCAGACACTCGTAGCCTGAAATCTCTCAGGATTACTGTGATATTAAATAAGGAGGAGATGCAATCTGACTTCAGCCTTTTAGACAGAAATCAGGGTTCGGTCTTCGTCCTGCTGCTCGCCAAAGTCGCTCTGTGAAGCTTCCAGCTGAATCTCCGCCTCGGCCGAGTCGTCCGAGCGAAGCAGGAGTGTTTGGGTTTGGACGGGCCACAGTCAGACGGTCCTCCTCCCATCCCACCACCGCCCCTCCGCAGCTCAGGCCGTAACCAGAGCCAGATGTCTCTCTAATGGAAGATAGTGGTAAGAGCGAAATAAGGGAGAGGACGAGACATAAAGCAGAGCAGAGAAGAACAGCAGAACGAGATAAAAGTGGGAGAGAAGGCAAAAAGGAGGGAGGACGAAGAGAAAAGATTAGACTAATTAGTGAATGAGAGGAGACAAGAGATGAAGAAAGAAAGTAGGGAGGAGAGAAGTGGTTAAAGGCAAAGAGAGGAGGAAGAGGGATTAATGCAGACAGATAAGAGGAGAGGATGGGAGTGTGAGAGGAGGAAACTGTGGAAAAGAGTGAAAGCAGAGCAGATTAGAGCCGAGGAACGAGAGAAAGGTGCAGAGCAGATCCGAGAGTTGCTGGAATGAAAAATGAGAGTGTGGTTTTATCTGGACGTGTGACATAAATTCTCATTGCAGCGTCCAGCAGAGCCGGAGCAGAAAACATAACGGTAAACAGGCTTTGTGTGAGACTTCCTCCCCCGAGCAAGACCGTTAGGTGGGAACCCTCCAGCTTTTCCTGCAGCCATGAATGATTTTCACAGTATCGCATTTCCCAACTCCAGCCCCGAGTCTCACATTGTGTTTTTATACAAATTGCAGATGAATATCAATCTGAGATCTGCTTCTGCATTAAAAATGTTTAATTTTTAAAGAGTTTTTTTGTTGTTTTGAAAGAGCTGCAGTAGTTCCAATTGTTCTCACCAAGAGGGGCTGCAGACAGGAAGCAGAGCTCCTTTCCATGATAAGCTGTGATATAAGTTCATATCTGCATTATGAACAGATTTACAGTTTTTACACAATAATTAATCAGTCCATTGTGCTGCTGACACTAATATCACATGCAGCTTTGCTCAAACTGAAGACTTTTCACCAGAGTTTGCCCTTGACATCACAGTATTTTCACATTTACTGAGGTTAAGAGTTTTAAAACTTGTTTTGTGTCGCTGCTTTAAACACAAAGGAGCAAGTTCGAACCTCCGAGACGAAAAGTTTCCTAAAACATCGGTGAGTGACGCACGCTCTCCGTTATGCACATGAGCGCGTGATGTGCAGGATATCTGGGGATTGAAGTTTACAATTTAAAACACTTTTTACCTTGTTGATGTTTACAAGAACATAAAAAGCGTCTTCATAACTTTGGTTTGTGCGAAGCCACAAATCCGTCCAGTTACATCTCTGCAGCGTTCAAAGTTAAACAAAGAGCAGCCGAAGAGCCGTGTGGTTTCACTGTGTGTGTGTGTGTGTAGATTTATATATAAATACACATATATGTACAGTAAATGTCACGTGAGGCGGCGTAGAGAAAGCCCTACACTGAGGCCAACAGTCAATGGGCACTTTGCAGAGAACCACAAGCCACAAAAGAAACACCATGTCCATAAAATTTGCATGAGGCGAGCGCCGCAGCACCGCCGCGGTGGCAGGCACGAGGCCAGAGCGAGCGGGCAAACATGACTGTGGGACCTGGTGACCATGATCTGTTTGCACATGAGCTGAGGACACTGTTTGGACAACGTCTCCTCATGGTTTCCTCCGGCCCCCCTCCCTTCCCTCCCTTCTCTCCCCCCCCAAGACTTGATGCTAGTTATTTTTTCCCAGACGCAGTGTTTTGGTCTGAACATGTTGGGTGGCTGCGTCTCACCTGGTTTCACAGCTAATCCACACACATTAGGATGCCTGTTTCTCAACCAAAACCTCCCCCTGACCTGACCTCATTTCTGAAACAGTTCTCAGTCTATAATTGAGGCTTTAAAGTGCAGTTTGGTGGTTTGGGAGACACCTGTAGGAGAGTCAACAGGAGTTACTGCCTGCTGTGTGTCTGCTGTGTTCAGGCAGTCACTTATGTGATGCAGCTTGTGATCTTCTGTTGTGTTTTGTCTTTGTTTCAGATGCTTATACCTGCTGATTGTGGGTCAAAATGGCTAAAATTTATGTGAGAAATGATGCATGTTACTCTGATTTGCCAGCTGCTGCTAGCAGATAGTTCAGGGAGTTGATTTAAATTGGAAAAAACAAGACTTAGAGTCTGCACATGCTGCTCTGAGCTAACTGCAAACCTCATTGTCACTGTGGGAATGTTGAGGTAGAATATGTGCTGGGTGGCAGTTTTTACATTTTGGTCTGTATGTGATGTTTACCATGTTCATCGTCTTAGCATGCTAACACGTGTTAGCATGCTAACACTTTAAAACCAGCACTTCATGTGCAGCTGAGGCTTTTGGTAATGTCACTGGATTTGCAGCTACTCGATCATAAACCAAAGTCACATCACTAAATATATAACAGTTCATGCGTGGAGTGTGTCTGTGTGTGTGTCCGTGTGTGTCCGTGTGTGTCTGTGTGTGTCTGTGTGTGTCCATGTGTGTCTGTATGTGTCTGTGTGTGTCAGTGTGTGTCTGTGAGTGTCCGTGTGTGTGTCCGTGTGTCTGTGTGTGTTCGTGTGTGTCTGTGTGTATCAAATGTCATTGCCAGTCTTCTTATTTCTACGACATTTCGCTCCTCACCACAAATGTCAGCTGCTAACCTCAAATGTCAATGGTGGCGCTGAAGCAGAAGTCAGAGGAAAACCAGTCATTAAACAGAAGTCTGGGCATCGTGATTATCTGCAAAAAGACACAGCAAACCGTCCAGTATTTGTTCAGATATTTCAGTCTAGACCGAAGTGGTGGACCAACGCCGCCATCTTTAGCGCCGTACTGCTAACACGGCTAAAAATGATTTAAGATACGAACTGCTTTTGTGTGAAACTGGTCAGCGGCTTGAAATATGTTTTATATAAATACATGAGTTTTCTTCCTCTGTTGCTTTTTTTAGCCGGTCAGGAAGTTGATTTGACACTAATGTGAAAAATGTCTTTGGTTTTACGGCGCAGCATAAATTAAAAACAAAACAGATTATTTGAGGACATTAAAAACAAACCACAGACAACACAGCTGTTTGCAGAAACAGATGCAGATATGACGAAACATTAAACTCACAGAGGCTGCACGGAAAAACATCAATAACAGCAGGAAAGATAAATGCAAGCACAAGTTTTGATGCATGTTTGAATTTAAACTCAGTATATCAGTGAAATATGTGAGTTACACGCTGATGATGATCTACTTTCCATTCAGCAGAGGCCATATATCAGCACGTCTTTGGATCAATGCCGGTAGATTTCAGATGTGATCAGTTTATCTGCTCCACCAGCAGCTCCTGGCAGATCCTCAGCCATTTCTGTGGAACAAAGGTTATCAGCTTTAAAAATACACTTGTCCAGGAGCTGACAGAGAGGCTGAGTTCAGCAGCCACAGCTGGCATGAAGCTCAAACCAGCCTGCTATCTTTGTATCCATCATGCTAATGCAGGTTGTAAAACAGCCCATAAACAGGACGACGTCACTGCGTTGGCTGACTTTCAGTTTGTTGCATGTTTCACTAAAGAAAGAACTTTGTTGACTTGATGCAGCAACAATTCAACTAAGCAGATAAGATGTGGAAGTAAACATTACAGGCTGCTGCGCTCGCTGCAAGGACGCTGCTGCAGGAGTTTAAGTGCAAATGGAGAAGTTTAAAGTGATGCATATCTTCAATCTGATGCAGACGCTCAGACGTTAGCTTCTCTTTGTTCTGCACGCGTCAGTGAGGCCTTCAACAAAACTGAATGTAATTTAAGGATCATTGTTGTTGCTTTAAAGGCTTTACAAAGATGTAATGGAGGAAATGTGCGTTTCATGCTGCAGGCTGGACAGTAAAGTGTTTAATGTTTCATCGTTTTGAGATTAAACCACGTGAGATTTGCACGATTTCAAGTCTTCAATCTGATAAATTCACAGGAAATCTCTTTAATTCACCATAAAACAGTTTCATCAGCTCTGATGCATCATCGTCCCTGAAGGTCCGAGGTGGAGGAGTCACACTGACGCTGTGGATTAATGATGTGATTCTGATCTGTGAGAGGAAATTAAAAATATCTCATCTACAGAAGAAACAATGAGGAGAAAAAAAGGCTTCCATCAGGTGTTGGACCTCAGCAGCTTTCATCTGTCGTCTGTCTCACAGCTCAGCTGTCACTCATTTTCAGTCTGACTCTGTCTTTCTTTCTGTCTGTTCACACCTGAACTGTTGCACACATTCATCTCTCTCTCCCTCAGAGCTGTGATGATCCGTCAGTTCATAGGAAACGACTGTGAGACAGATGTTTCTGTAATAATCCTCTGTTGGTTTTGGTTCCTTTGGTCGTGTTTTCTTTGTTCGTCACGCTGACGTGCAGACAAACTGTCTCTGGATCTGATTTCCAGCCGTGTTTTCATGTGACCCAGATCAGAGCCGAAGAACAGAAACACAATGCAGCTTTTTTTTTGCAGTTTATGCTGATTAGAAAACAAATAATCTGAGTCACATGAGAGGAAAGGAATCTGACTGCGGACGCTTGGAGCTGCTGTGTGAACGCAGCCTGTGCTGCTGCAGGCCGAGAACATCTGATAAGAAACCAGCAGAGCTGCTGAAATATTCATGAGCTGTTCGAGTCCAGCAAACATTAGCAGACGATCATCGCTGCTGTTTCACTGAGGCTGGTTACAAACTGTGCATTGATCAAAAGGTACCTGGGAGTTGAACTTTAAAACTGCAGACTTCTGCCGTCATGTTTTTCTGACAGTCCTGCTGTGTAAAACCATGCATCTGCAACAGGAAGCAGTCAGGGTGGAGAGGAGGAAACAGTTTGAAGTGAAGGATTATTTAAATGAAAAATGATAGTTCCCATTGTCATGTGTGGAAACGGATCATTTCAAGTACGAATGGAAACTCAAACAAAATGCTGAAACGTGTTTTCAGAGAACGCAGGTTGAAACTCCGGGTACGCCGCGTGTCCGACTCTGTTGGGGTAAATATCCTCTGTTATAACAACAAGAGCCATGCAGGCTCAGCACTGAGACCGACATAAAACAGAGATGCTCGACAAATATTCCCTCATTGCTTCTATTTTAGATGATGACTGACAGGCTGTCGCTTCAGCCAGCTCGCCCCGCCCAGCAGCTCCCAGCTGAGCATCGAGGGGAGAACCGGTTCCAGTCAAGACGCAGCCGCAAACTAAACAACATTAAAAAAAACTAGAGCTTCTGCAAACCAAAGTCACACGCATGTCTTCTTGTCTAAACTGTTCAGACTCAGAGATGATTAAACTGTCATGTTGATGCTGCACAAAGAAAACTCATCAGGAATCAATGAGGCCCATTTAGAAGAGCACTAATAACAGAACCGATGAATTAAATGTAATATATTCTTATTCTTCTGCTGAGGGTCGACTGCAGCCCACACGGTTCAGTTCATTAGCATTTTAATATGAGAACAAAAACAGTGAAGGAATAATAAACATGCAGGAATGTTAAATTCTCCTTGATGCTGTGACTCATAATCAAATATACATCAGCTGTGTTACATAACGTGCAGCTCAGAGACGCTCAGAGGCTCTTTATGTGCATTTACATGCACGATGCTGTAATACAGTGAGATCATTTGTACTCAGAGGGGTTCTGTGTTGAGTTCAGTGTTCAAACCTCACTGTGTGTGTGTGTGTGTGTGTCTTTAAAGATGATTGTTTATGGCTGAAAACTGTAAATCTGCTGAGTTGAACTGGTGTCAAACTGTCTCTCTTCGCCTCCACAGTATCCGTTCTCAGTGGGCTGCAGCTTGGCTCTGTGCTGGTGTCTGGTGGTCTGTGTGAGCCGAGTCTACATGGGAATGCACTCTGTCCTGGTGAGTCTCACACACACACACACACACACACACACACACACACACAGACGGTGTCAGTCTTGGCTCCTGCGGTGCCAGTTTGAACCTGATAGCTGACGTGTTGGAAACTGTGTGTGACCTGCAGTCACTTCTTCAGTCCCGGTGTCACTGATTCACCTGAGTAACCGTAGAAGCAGAACACACAGAGCAGCTACACATTTTTAAGACACAAGTCATTCATGTAAAACTAGATGAAGAGCCACACTGACGGACTCACAGCTTGGCATTTTGAGCAGCTTCAGACGGACACAGCCTGCAGCGAATTTCAGAAATAACATGTAGTTCGTACTAATTGTTTTGAACGCAGCCCAAGTACCACGAAGCACGAGTCTGAGACACAGAACGCTGAGTGTTACATAAGACTGTGTGTCCATCCGCTGATGCTCAGAGATGCACAGTCTTCTTCTTCAGTAAAGTCTTTATATTGATGAGTGTTTGTGCAGCTGGCAGGTGAATCCTCAGGTTCAAGCAGCTGCTTTTGTAAAGTCTGCAAACACTCTTCTTCGTTGGTGTTTTTGGTGTAAAAATCCAAACTTGTTTCTGTTTCCTGCGTCTCAGATGCTTCTGTGTTCTGATGATCTGCTGGGCTTTGCTCGCTGGTGTCCTCCTGTGTTTTATCATTAGCTCAGTGGCTGATGGATCAATAGAGCAGACGAGTCAAGCTGATAGTACGTTTGCACTCTGTTCCAGTCAGCGTGCATGATGGGAAAGTTAAGCAGTGATGTTTACTTCGACTTTGGGTCGAGTTCAAGCATCAAGATTATGTGGAGCTTTCAGCCACAGCTCACAGTCAAATCTGCTTCCTCTCCTTTACTCAAAGTCCAGAAATGATTTTAAAATGTAAAACTTCCATTCGGTTTTTGTTCTCTGGAGGTTTCAGGTGTGTTCGTTGCTTATTGGCTCCAAACTGGATGTAATGTTTCATTATGACGCTCGCACGCCCACAAGGTAAACTTTAGAAATTAAGGTGTGACACTTTTTCTCTGCAGCAGTTTAATGTAAAAACAGACGTCCAGAGTTGAAACTCTGCACATGAAGCATGAAGCTCTGCACAGTGAGGCTCAACAAACACGAGAGGGAAAACACATTTTTGCAAAAGTGGACTTTTAGCTGCTGGTCTTTGTAGTTTTACTCGTGTGATCAGCAGGCAGGGTGTGAAACAGGAAACCTTTACGCCCGTTGATTCAAAGCAGGAGGTGGAACCTGAACTTAAGCCTCTGAACAATAGTTTTCCTGCTTTAGAAAATGTGGAGAAACAACCAGAGTTGACCAACATCTGCAGGTGTCTGCTGCTGATCCACAGCCAGCAGGAAGCCGGCTGAAAGGCCCAACATCTGTGTGTCGCTGTGTTTCTCTGCAGTTTGTCAGCTGTTCAACACAAACACTCTCAAGTTTCATTCTCTAAAGTTTATTAGGGTTTTTTTTGTTTGTTTTTGTGGCATTTTTATCTGCACACAGAGCAAAGTTCCTTCAGGCTGAAACATTCAAACCGCTATAATAAGTATGAAAAGATGGTGAAAGAACCGATTTCATGTTTATTTCAAATAAAATAAACTGTTTTCTTTTCTAGTTATTGTGCCGTTTTTCAGTCGTCCACTTTTTTAGTTTCCTTTCAGCGTTTTGAACCTCCGTCTGCTCATTCTTCTGCCTCTCTTTGAGCTTCTGCCTGTGTCACCTGCACCAGACAGTTAATCCAGAATATGAATCATGTCTGTAACGCCGGGCTCAGACTACAGAAGGTTTGGGGTGATTTAATCCTGATTCACCGTCCCGACAGTCAGAGGAGCAGTCTGCTCTGGGACTTTGATCAGCACTGATGTTTGACCCGGATTATCTGATGATGTGACGGTTCATGGAGCCGGTCCTCCACCTCCTGAGTCCAGGAAACGGTAGACATATATCACCGAAAGCTAACATTAGCTAGCATTTCCCAGCTCTGGCCTGAGAACCGCTGAGGCACATTCATACCTGCAAAAACTTGCTCCTGCTCCTTTTATCTGCCGCTCTCACGTCAGCAGCTTGTTTTGCCGACAGCAGGGTTTTGATCCGATCAGATCGCTGCTGTACAATACAGGTACAGTCATGAAGGAGCAGAATGAAACACAACCAGGTGGGTGTGTTTACCCATGATGCCCTGCAGCCTTACAGAGAGTCTGGGTTGCAACCCGTCCACGTGTTGCAGGAGACTGTGAATGAGCCGACGCCAAGAACAAGAACAAGAACAAGAACAAGAGCTTCTGTGGAAAAAAGACGTGTTCTTCCTTCTGAGGAAAGAAGTTAGAAAAATCCTCACTGAGCCTAAAAGAATCTTTTTAAACCTTTTTAACTGAGATTTGATTCCCTGACTGAAGGACAGATAATGTAGATGAATGATACTTTTCATAACCAGAGAAATTCATTTGTTGGAGAAACTTTCAGCATTTTTAAGTTATTCAAATTTTTCCAGGTTATGTTTTCATTTTTCCCAAATTCTGTCTGGTTTCTTCATTATAAGCAGCTTGTGTCCTCAGAAAGACGTCTAATCATGTGATGAGTTAACGCCAGTTTACTGATTCAATCAGAAAATACTCTAAATTGAATTAAACTGATTCAGTCTCAGTCATGTGATGCTGCATCCTGTCTGTCTGTGGTTCAGGTGGGAGTGAAGCCTCTGATCCTCAGTGTTCACTCCTGCAGCTGTCTCACTCTCAGGTGCTGTCAGATGGAACTGAGCTTTTATTTTTGTTCATTGTAAATCAGGTTAGAACTGTAATGTGGATAAAAGTGGATAAAAGCTGATCAGATCAATCAAAAACTTGAATAAAAATACTCCTGTGAAACAACAACTTTCCATCAGCCTCCACAGACATGAAGCTCCTGCTCACACACACACAGACGCTTCAAACAACCAGACGGATTATTTTGGTTCATAAATGACCCAAATCTGCAGGCCAATAACTCAAACAGTGTGTGTGTGTGTGTGTGTGTGTGTGTGTGTGTGTGGGTGTGGGTTGTCCTGTCCACACACCCGTCACATTAGCCCTCGTTTGGGGTAATTTCATTCACTGGTTAAATGATGTCATGCTGCACTGTTGGGGTTGGGCCGTCTGTCGCCGTGGCAACAGCCGTGCGTGTGTGTCAGAGATGGATGGTTTTGGACCGGCAGACATTACAGAGCGCTGGCGGTCCTCCCAAACAAACTTCAGAAGGTAGCTCCACATCAGAGCCTCTCTTTAAGGGCTTTCTGCGGCCGAACGCAGGCGGTGTCGCGGTGAAGACCTCCACCCGAAGAACCACAGAGCTCACGCTGCTCTACGTCGCAGCAGAACATCTGTGACCATCTCAGAGGAGAAAATATCCCTGTTATCTTTCAGACAAACAAGGCCTGACCAAGGAAACGTATTTCAGATCATATTTTATTCCTCAGCAGAGCAGATTTACAGCTCACAGCCAGAAGATTTCAGGCCTGAATCATCTGAGGAGGAACTCAAAGGCTGGTTCCTCCCGACACAAACCAGCTCACAGAGCATCCAAACACTGACAACCTCAGCTCCTGTAATGAGTCACATTACTGCCTGAGACAGTTTGTTACTGTGATTATGGTTCTGACAGTGAGATGCTTTTAAAACGTCCTAATCTCATTAAACAACATCCTCACCAGTAAACTAAAAACCTGTTAATCTGACTGAAACACATCCACCTGTTTCCTGTCAGAGTCCACGTCCTCCACACAGAAATCTGGAGTCATATGTTTCTGTAGAGCCTCAGAGGTCATCCTCTAATCATTTACAGCTGTCATTCACTTTTATCAAGTGAGCTGCAGCTACTAAACACCGTGGGTTTGAATCTCAGACAGAAAATAAGCTGCAGCAGAGTTTTGTGGACGTTTTCTACATCAGAGGATGAAGCATGAAAACAGAAGTGTTGCATCTGTCTGTTGAAAGTAAAGAACCGTTTCACTTCCTGTTTCCTTCCTACTTTTACTATTTCTTCCTCTTAGTTTGTACTTTATATTTCCACCTCGCCTTTTCCTCCCCCTCGTCTTCCTCCGTATCTCCCCCCTCACAGCTCCGTCTCAGTCTGGGTAAGATCATCCGTCTGTAGCTGCCCCCCTCCTGCCGCTCCTCCTCATGCTCACTTCCCAGCCTGCACTTGTACTTTTGGTTTACTTTCCATCTGTAACTTGTGATGTCACTTGACTTAAAAGATGGAAATAATCCTGTAAACTCTGATCTTGCTCCTTAAACGTCCCCTTGAACCCAAAGAAACCGTGTTATTTCCCACTGCTTCACAGTGTCTCTGTGTTTGACTCCTCGAGGCTTCGCTGAAGCTTCTGTCATCCTTGTTATGGCTGAAAGATTCCAACCAGAGATGCTATTTATTGTGCAGCATCATTACGTCAGCCGGTAAAAACGTGGATGTCTCCGTGAGATAACTCCATGCTACATGTAACATCTAAAACAGGACAGATCTGACTTTTCAAGGAGCATCAGTTCTTCTTTTAAAGCAAACTGGAGGAGCTTCAGAGCTTAAATCCCCTCAGACAGAAGCTTCATGGTTTTTATTTACCAGCTCATGAACTTGTTCAGTTCAAACGAGGATTTCAGAAACACAACGTTTGGTTTGAGCTCAGAACTGAAAGTGCAGGAGCTGAAGTGTGCTGAAGGTCAGTGTGCACAGAGTTCATCTCCACCTGATAACACACTGTGATATCTGTGATCTGTGTGCTGGAGGCTCTGCAGCTCCAGCACATGGTGAGCCGTCAGCCGTCTGCCCGCTGAGCCTGCTGGGAACTCAACGTGTTCTGGAAATCATCACGCCCAATGAAACTACTTCCTCCTCCTTTGTTCTGCAGGAAGAGCTGGCGGACAGAAAGCTGCTCTGCTACTGATGATGTTGTTGACATCTGGTAACCTTTTCCAGCTCCTGTCTGAGCTCACACACACACATTCTCCATCTGAGCCTTTAGTTCTGTCAGTTTGTGTTCAGCTGAAGTCTGTAAATGTTTTCTGAGAGGAAAATAAAGCAACTTTTTTTGTTTTTCTTTGTTTGCCTTAAAGACTCAGTGTGCCGACCCTGAATTAAGTTTTGAATGTAAAACAAATGAGATGTGTTTCAGAAGATTCCAGCTTAGATCTCATGACTCAGGCTTTACACACAGGATGATAAGTTTTTCTGTCCTCACTGACACTTTCACTGTAAACTCTCATTTATTTTCTTTGCAAAGCACTTAAAGGAAAAGCGTTAACCAAATAAAATCCCTCTGTTGTTCCTTCAGGGATCCACCTCATCTCGTTCATCATTTTTAAACCAGCTGGTTGTTTCAGAGCTCAGTGTGTGTGTGTGTGTGTGTGTCAGGAGGCAGAGGTCTGATAAGAGTTTGCAGCAGCAGCAGTCTTTGTAAATCAGTGGTGATAAACCACAGCAACCCCGTCGGTTGCTGATTCACCTGGCTTGCCGGTCGGCGGCGTGCGTGGCTGCAGTGGACCGTGTTCGGTCGCTCAGTGAATGATGTGAAGCTCTGGGACTCGATGTTCAGCTCGAGTTAATGACTGACCGAGACATCAGGCCTCGGGTTCACCACAACATGCACTTAAGCAGCCAGAGAGGTGTTTAAACCGTAACAGGAGCGCGGTGTGTTTGCAGTGACGCCGTCCAAGCGGCCGACCGGCCAGACGCGGCTGAAACGGTGCGACGTTCGGCCGGTGGATGAATTTACAGCAACGAGCATTGATTTCACATCTGACACTGATCACACACCTGCTGTCAGACTGAGGCCAAGTAAACACTGAGCTCACACACGTCAGCATGAGGAGAGAATCTGCTGCACACACACACCACGAACCCCACAGCACACACACACACCAAAAAATCAGTTGGACTCAGCAACATTAAAGCTCTGCAGCATCGTATTTGAATCCAGCCTGTTTTCATTCATGACTAAGATGCAATAAATGCGACGTAACAGTTCAGTTTTCTGAATCATGAGTTCAGAAATAGTTTTGAAACAGTTTCACATCAGTTTCTGATAGTGGTGGGACTTGATTAAAATTTTTAATCGCGTTAATTATAGGGTCTGTAATTAATTAATCGAAATTAATCGCAT
>JAQMCX010000015.1:374917-388788 GCA_029814765.1 Acanthurus leucopareius
AAGGAAACAATTAATCGCGTTAAAATCTTTATAATTAATTGATCGAAATTAACGCGTTAAAGTCCCGGCCCTAGTTTCTGATTCATTCTGGGCACAAAAGTGATGTGGAGTTTGAATCCAAACATCCAGCAGCAGGAAGTCAGCTGTCGCTTTGCTGCGCGGGTCAATGACTAAACGGCCGCCGTGACCTTTGTTCCCAGAGTTCACTGCCACGCTGAGCTCGCTGATTTCCTGTTTCCTGCCAACTTTATCCATCAGCAGAAAATAAACCAGTGAACTTCTCCATGACAGAGGTCGTCTGAGAGTGATGGTGTTTCTGATGCAAACACGACGTCCAGCAGTTTATCACGTTATAAAGATGATTGAAGTGGCGTCGCAGGTCGGATGTTTGCAGGAACAACAGGAAGTCGGAATCTGTCATTTGTACAGATTTAATAACAGAGCTGAAGTTTCCTTTGTTTCTGACTCAGACTGTCAGTGATTTTTCACCCACAGCCCTTGAACGTCACACCGCAGTGTCATTAACCTCCTGTGTGTCTGTCTGTCCGTTTGTCCTGCAGGACGTCATCGCCGGCTTCCTGTACAGCGTCCTGATCCTGCTCTTCATCCTGCCGGCGTTGGACCTGATCGACGGCTTCAACCTGACCTGCCGCTTCGCCCCCGTCATCATCATCTCCTTCCACCTGGGCCTCGGCCTCTTCTCCTTTAAGCTGGACACCTGGAGCACCTCTCGTGGTGACACCGCTCAGATCCTGGGCACCGGAGCCGGCGTGGCCCTGGCCTCCCACGTCAACCACCTCCTGGGCCTGATGCCCGACCCGACGCCGGAGCAGCTCCCGTTCACCATGCCCGCCTTCACCGCCGGCCTTGTGGGCGCCGCCATGCTGCGGTTCCTGGTGGGCGTGCTGGTGGTGATGACCATGCGGGCGCTGATGAAGGCTGTCACCATCCCTGTGGTGTGCCGGGTCGTCGGCGTGCCCAGCGGCGACGTGCGGAAGGCCAGGCAGCTCATGGAGGTGGAGCTGCCGTACCGCTACATCGTGTACGGGACGCTGGGCTTCAACGCGCTCTTCCTGGTGCCGCTGCTCTTCAGCCACCTGCAGCTCTCCTGATTGGATGTTGGTTCATCGCCTGGTCAGCAGGGAGGAGAGCGAGCGTTCATCTCACGCCGTCATCAGATTTCTCCTCCTGGCCTCAGAGCTCCGACCGCTCGGTTGGAGTTCAGGTGGATTAAAACATAAACACTCATCTGGTTTCATGTCCTCAGTCTTTCAGTCTCCATGTTGGATCAGCTCAGGTTCAGGATGAACTCCTGCCTGGTTCCTGACAGCAGATCTGCCTGTGACCGATATCTTTAGTTTTATTTAAAAAAATTCAAATCAAGCGGCTCCTTCTGATCCCAGGAGACGCTGAGCCGAACATCCACTCCTCCTCCTCCAGCTTCATCACACCAGAGAGCAGGAAGCTTTTAAAACGTGGCCTCTGAGGGACTAAAGAAGCCACTGATGCTACTGAGAAACCACCTGACTCACTATTTACACCTTCACAAAGAGTTCAGACCAGTCAGTTAAATAAAAACATGTGGTTGGTCCACTTCTCCACTTCTCCATCAGCTCACGTTCCTGCGGTTTCTCCATCAGGAAGCTTCTTAATATTTGATCTTCCTCTCTGACTCGCTGCTCAGAGCAATAAGAGACGTGATGCTTTCATACTTCCTCGTTCTGGTTCCAGAGGTGGTTCTGGTGGAGGTTCCTCTCTCCCCTGTGATGTGGACTCTCCTGTGGTTTCATGTTCCTGAACTTCATCACCCGTCTGACTGAAAACAGGCTGACGTGAGTGAGCGAGTGCACACTCTTCTCCTCACTCCGTCCGCTCTGTTCACTCTTTCTGTCTTTACTCAGACGAACGATCGTCTGTCCGCTGCGTTTCCTGCAGAGGATCGATGACCCGGCGCACCGTGACTCAGGAAGGACGCCAGTGTCGCCCTGTTTGCTCGGGAAACGTACAGCGAGGTTTTAATGGTTTTCCGGGATGACAGGAATTCTGACCACTTGTCACAGCGTTTTTTTATTCACACTGTGCACTGACTTCCTGTCAGAGATGCTCCGAGGCTCACAGCCACTTCCTGTGTTCGACGGGTGGAGCAGTCGGAGGTCGGAATGATGTAGTGAGGATTCAGCTCAGGCAGAATGTAGAGATGTAGCTTTATCACAGGAGGAAAACCAGCAGAGACGGAACTCAGATCGTAGAGAGAAGAGAAAATGATATGAGGTCATAATTTAGAGAATAAACTGCAGAATTTAAGCAGAAGTTGTAATATTTTGAGAAAAACATTTACAGAGTCGAACGCTGGTGAAAAGAAAGAAAGAAAGAAAGCAGTTTGTCTGCTTTGACGTCTCGTAACATCAGTTTCTCATAAATATGCTGATGTTTTCTCATAATATTACATCATAAAGTCTCAGTATATTTAGTTTTTCCCCAAACAGAGCTCCAGAGTCTGAAAGCTCACATGTTTCAGTCCACTAACTTCAGCTGTGATGTCACATCCTGTGCAGAGATGCAGTGACATCATGGTGACACTTTCTTTCTGAGCTTTTCAGGCTTCATCCACAAGTTGAAGATGTTGAACTTTCCTTCTCCTGAGCACTTTGAGAACCTCTTTGTCCACAGCAGCTTCTTCAGAGGTCTGACCTCAAGATCTGCTGAGCTGCTGCTGTGGACGTTTCAGACCTGCTGTTGGTTCCTCTGGGATCTGAAACTTGAGATCTTTTCATGATCTCCTGACACAGTGGATCTGATGTACTGACCGACTGTAAACTCTGGAGAAAGACAGCAAGTAAATATGTAGGTGAACAGTTTGAAGTAGATATGAGTTGAATTTCAGGTGTTAGACAGGTGTTGCACCAGATGTTAGACAGATGTTAGACAGATGTAACGAAAGATCGCTGAGAATGCACCTTTACCAGGAAAAGATTCAGATATGTGAGCGATGCGTTCACTGACTCTCAGACGTCCGTGTGTTGGAGCTGAATCTCCTCGAGGCAATAACGGCTGAACATCTGGACCGCAGCCAGATGTTTGACCCCCACATTCCTCCTCGTGTGTCTCTACTGCAGCAGCTGTGGATCAAGTGCCTTGCTCCAGGGCGCTTTTAAACGACTGATGTGTTTTTTTTATTTAACCGCCTGGCGGGGCGTTCAGGTGCTGCTGCCCCCTGCTGGCGACCTTTCGCCAGAGGAAAGCGTCTTTCCACGAGTCTTAATTCTCCTCGCTGAGGGCGGCAGACTCAGCAGGAAGCTGATGTGTTGCATGTTTGTGTAAACGGTACTGTCCTGATATAAATGCACTGTTCCCAGAATGCACTGCTCCCCTTCCCCCCCGAGCCGGGCATGCTCAGGTGAAGTTGACTGAAAGAGACTCGAGATAAAAGCAGATTTCAGATTTAAATCTGATTGATGTTCAAAGTTTGATGGTTGAAAAGAGAGAAGGTGAGTTTGTGGACGAGCTTCACCTGAACGTGTGTCAGGCTCTGATTGGTCGCTTTGAAACAGGATGAGGTTTTGAGGCCCGGCTCGTTTCACTTCCTGTGGCCTCATGCACGAGCCTTTTTCTGTTTGTCGTCGTGTTTTCTCTGTTTTTTTGGTCTGAATGTGGTTTCGTTTCTGTCCCACTGAAACAGGAAGTTGATCTGTTCGCTGTTTGTTTTCGGTTCATCAGCGAAACTCGACTTGAGTCCTGCGGTGGGACTCACGCCGCCTCTGTTCCAGCTGATTTCAATATGTTTTTAAATACTTTTATCTCATTTGATGCAAAAGTTAAAAAGTGTAAGTTCACCTGCAGAGTGTGGAGGAGTTTCAAACAAACGATCATTTCCAGGTCCTTGAACGTTTCACAGTTTGAGGTTTTGGTATAAAAACTTGTTTCAGTATCTGTTTTTATTTCTCGGTGTCAGAAAACACAAACTTTTCCTGCCTCGTTTTGTTTACGTGAGCAGTGACCTTTGACACGAAGCAGCTTCATGCAGAAGCCGTCAGTCTTCAGACTCGTGTCTCTGTGTGGCGTTCAAGTCCCGACAGCAGGAAGGAAACAGATGATAAATGAGATAAACAGAACTTCCAACACTGAAGATAATAACTGATTTATTTTCACCAGCCTGTGTGTGTGTGTGTGTGCGTGCGTGCGTGCGTGCGTGCGCGTGTGTGCGTGCGTGCGTGCGTGAGTGAGTGTGTGTGTGTGTGTAAACTAAAGCAGGGTCGCCCAAAGTGTCTCAGGATCTCAGATGGATTCGAATTCATTTTGTTTTGTTTAATGTCACATGAACGTTCATGAAAATCGGTTCAGCAACAATTAAATTTATTATATAAAGAAAATAAAAGAATTTAATTTTGATTTCAAATGTTTTTGATGATCCGAAAACTTTACGTCTTTCTTTTCTTAATTTCGTCAGTTTCAGTGTTGATTTTTATCTCTTTTCATCTCAAATCAAACAGAAAGTTGCTGCTCAGATTCAGATTTTTTAATATTTAGTTTTATCTCAGATTTTGTTGATTTTTATACCAAATTTGGTTTTAAAAAAAGTCTCCACCTCTAAATTACTTTTATTTCTCACAGATTTGTTTGTTTTGAGACCAAACTTTGTCATGAAGCTTCAGAAAACACCGAGTCTGTTGAAGAATTCCTTCAATTCTGTTTTTATTCCCTCAGTTTTTCATCTAATCGTCCTCTGAACCCACAAAACAAAATCAGGGAGTTTATAAGAAAATGTTCCAAGTTTCATTTTTTAAAAACTGAAAGCAGGAAAACTTGAGAAAGTTCTTGTTTCCGGTTCCTCGGGGCCCCTGGAGGCCGAGGAACCGGCTCTGCTGAACAAACTGCATCTTTTTTCTGTAAAAGACTTTTTATACGAAACTTTCTCACTTCTGACCAAACGGCTGAACCGCTGCTCCGTCAGCTCCGTCAGTGCCTTCGGTGCCTTCACTGTTCAGGACGTGAAGACGTCTGTCTTCATGTGAAAACTCCTGTTTGCTTTTCCTCTTTTTGTTTTTCTCCGTCTCTTCTGTCTCGTTGCCTTTTGCACTTTGTCTTCATGTTTCCCTGCAGGAAGAAAAACGAGTTTCTTGGTTGATAATTAAGTTTTTTTTAGTTCAAACCAGATTTCAGTTTCCTGCTCCGTCGCTTCTTCAAACCGCCTTCACTCACTTCAGCAGCGAGCGACTTTGAGTTTTTAATTTGAACCTTTTGTCACGTTTTCACTGTTTGCATGAGAGAAAACTGTAAATGAGTCACTGAGTTTTGTCTGTTTGTCTGAAACCAAATAAATCTGATGATTCCTGATCTGACTTCAGTGTTTTCAGACACTCGATCACATGACATGTCGCCGTTCAGTTTGAGACTCGTTTCGTCTCTGATCTTCGTAGAAAAACATCTGCTTCACATCTGTTTCCATCACAGAACCGGTTTGAGTTCAGTTGATGTGAACGAGATTTAGTTTCACAGATTTTTTAATCTGCAGGTTTTTTTGTTGGATTGAATCTTTGAATCCAAACGAGGATCTTTTTTTTTCTGTCTGACTGTTTGTGTGAAATTAGCTGCAATAAAAATGATGAAACGATAAATAAAGTTCCTGCTTTTCTTTGGTCTTCTGATACGTTTATAATCTGTGTGTGTGTGTGTGTGTGTGTGTGTGTGTGTGTGTGTGTGTGTGTGTTCATGTCAGAAAGGAGACTCACAGCCTGGCTGCTGGGTTATTTTGTTAATGTGCTACATCTAGTGGAGATGCAGTGGAACTACAGTATTGTGTTGGTTCCTCAGAAGCTCAGCGGCAAAATGTTCTGCAGAAATTTCCCAAAATTCATTTGTGTCCATTTGACTGGAGGTGAAACATCTGCACCATCTGCTGATGTTGTGATTCAGGTTCCTCCCTCAGAGAGAACAGGAACACACTGACCTCCTGTCAGAATCAGATGCTGTGTGGTTTGAGTTGTTATCTGCAGCTGAGCTCCTCCATCATGACTCTCATTTACTGTAAAGTGACTGAAAAACCGTCCAGGAGCGAAGATTCAGTCTGGACACCAACATCACGTGACGTTTGATGACGTGAGACGCAGTTTATTTTCTGCATTTGACTGTTTTTGTTAAAGAAAATATGAAAGAATGAAGATAACAAACATCCCTTGAATCTGACCAGCAGACATGAACAACAAAAAGTGCTTATAAAATACAATTATACAGTTGTATGAATGAATAAAATATAAGAATTTGATTGGTTTCTGGAGACTCAGACTTTGGGACGCACCTTAGTTTTGGCTGCAAGTTAAACTGGTTTGATTTCACATTTAACTTCTAATATTTTAATATATATGTATAATATATCAGAAAAATACACAGAAATAAACATCTTCTGCATCTGTAAATGAAGAAATAACTGGCATGGAGGTAAAATCAGCAGAAAAGCGTCTTTCACTGATGATAAAAGATGTTGAGTGGATGTAAAAGTCAGATCTGTTCGTTCTGCTGAGACTTTGACAAAACATTTCATAATTCATGCAACATGTTTGTGGCCAAAACAAACATCAAAAGCAGCTGCTTTTGTCTTTTTATGACAAACAGACGACTTTGTGTCACTGAAAGAGGCTGAGGGAACTTCTCAGCTGACATACTTTCACATAATGAGCAGAAATTTAACAAATTCAAAGGATTTCTGCTCCAGTTTTCTTCTTTTCCTTCACGTCTGATCTGATTTCACTGCTCTCATGTTGCTTTTACGTCTTTTTTTCAATGAATTAAACAGAAAACAGATCTGTGCTCAATAAAAATCTCTTCATAAAGTTTGTTGTTATGGATTAAACCTTCAGGCTGAACGGTCGTAACTACGCAGTGACGTCAGATGTGGAGAACCACCATGAACCTCTGACGTATCTGAACCATCTGTGACCAAACTGTGGCTCCATCCACCAGAGAAAAACATCTCAGACGTCAGAAGAACCAATGTGGAGAGAACCATGACAACATGAAACAGATCTCCACCAGACACTTCAAAGTCTAAGCTTCTTTCATCGAGCGTTCCTCATGTTCCTCATGTTCCTCATGTTCCTCATGTTCCTCTGTCTTCTCGTGCTGAGCTCCTCATGGCAGCTTTTCTTTAATCATTCAGAGAGATTTGAAACTTCTCCATCAGACATTAAACCTGAATAAACCCGAGTGACTCCAACTTTAACCTGTAAAACGTGACGTCATGTGACGACATGTGAGCTGCAAACACGAGCTGATCATGTTTGAACGAATCCATGAAGGTTTTTAAAGACTCGTCTGCAGCTCATCCACACATGCTGATGGTGTGGTGACGTGGTGATCCTGATGTGGTGATGCAGTGATGCAGATGTGGTGACGTGGTGATGCTGATGATGCTGATGTGGTGGTGATGCTGTGAGGCGGCGTTTCTCTGGTCGAACCGTTTCCCGCCCGGCTGCAGTTGGAGGAAACACGCTGCAGCTGCTGGCCTGAACATGAAACACATCTCTCTTTGTTTCTTCTTCTTCTTCTTCTTCTGAGGCCTGCTGCCGTGTCAACACAAGTCAAAGCAAGGAACTGTGGGTAAAATTCAGAGAGTGTTTTCTTTGAAATGAACAGCTGGAATGAAAACACCTGCTGCCCCTGAAGCCGACACGGAGGAGACACGTGAAGGAGACGAGATGTTTCATCCGTCAGAGTTTCTGGTCTCTGATCTTCTTTTCATCTCTCACCTCTCGAGCTTCATGGCTGCTCTTTAACACCAACATGGACGAGACCTGATGATCTGAGATCGGAGGAAAGATCTCGAGGTGTTCAGACTGAACGTTGAACAAACACTGAAGGCAACACGCGACATTTAAAGTCAACACAGAAACTGGGAGCAAACAGGTGTGAATCTGCTCTGAGCAGGTTAATTAATTAAGTTCAAAGAATTAAAGTCCAGGTGTGAAAGATTTAGTGCCATCTAGTGACGCGGTTGCAGTTTGCAACTAACAGAATATTCACTCATTCTCACCTCCTGAGCTTGTTATGGCCCAAGCTCTGCCAGCAAGGGGAGGAAGGACAACATCATGTGACTCTTCTGAAGAAAACTGCATGTCAACTTATTAAATAAACACTCACAACAACAACAACAACAACAACAACAACAACAACAGCAGCTCCTGATGGTGACAATCAGGAGCTGCGTCCCACAGGTTGCCTCAGGCTCCAGATCTTTATACTTTTTAGTTCACATTTTGAGAATTTATTTGGCTTTTTTAGCTTTTATTTCCCCACATTAAAGGGCCAATCAGGATTTTTTCCATTAAAACTGTGGAGTTAAGTTGAGGTTGGATCTGCCTCTAAAATAGTGACACGTTATCGAGGTGCCGTCCAACACTACTTGCAGCTTTAATTTTATTTTATTTCTTTCAAAAGCTCTTTTTAATGTTTGTTTTATTAGGAAAAGGTGGTGCAACATGACAGATTAATGGATGTAATAAAAGTTAATGTTTCAGATGTAAAGCAGGTTAATGTGTCACATGTTTATCTTTCAACCAAAGCTGATGAGTTCAAGGTCAAACGTTCACCTGTTGATCTTTAAACCAGCCAATCAGATCTTTTCTGGCACAGTTTCATGACGGGAAGCTCATTGTGTAAACAGGTTTGGGTTGGATTAATAACACACACACACTCACACACACACACTGATCACACCTTCTCTGCAGGATCTGACGTCTGCAGGAATTAACCTGCTTATTAATATCAGGATTTTCTATGGCGATTGGCTCAAACTGTGACTTTTATACTAAAGAAAGTTTAAAATAAAGATGTAAATTTTACAATAAAAACAGTAAAACAGTAAAAATGTTGCAGTTTCTGTGTTTGTGTTCAGACTGAAGGATCTTTTCGCTTCAGCAAACATGAAAGTGTGAAATCTGATTTAATTCTCTGAGTGACTGAACAGTGCCACTGCAGAATTGGGTCAGCTGGAAAGCTCCAACCAGCTTTTATGCCTCATTTAATCTGCGCTGCTGCCACCTGCTGGACAACCGAGAAATCACACCTGAACTGAACTATGAGACATTTACTTTAACCAGTTTACTGCAAATCTCAACACCAACCAGGTGAGAATTTACCTTTAAGTCAACTTTAATGTTTGGCTCAATTTATTACACAAAACATAAACATTTATATTTTCCCTCTCCTTTCAAAATAAACTAAAATAAATTAAGACAAGATTGAATAAAATGAAAACAAATGAATACATTTTAAAGGTGAATAATATTGATGATCGAAACCTTAAAACTAACTGAAAAATATGTTTTAGAGGGGCCAAAACATCCGAATCTGGATGTTTTTTCAGACAGCGGAACCTTTGTCTGGAGCGGAGTTCCGACCCGGATGTAAATCCTGTGACACGCAGCGCTCGTGTTTTGAGAAAAACCAGCGTGATGATATTTTGATGTTTTTTACGAGCTTCTTGATAAACCTGAACACATAAATGTTTTATAACATTGTCTGATTTTTTTAGGTGTTTTGCGACAGATGAGTTGAATTAGTCCGCAAAATTTACGGTTTTTTCCTGAATTTGTGGATCTTTTTAACAAGAAACCTCAGGTAGGTTCAAACTGACAACACGAGATGAACTGTCATCATTTCTGCACCAGACTCCGTTTAAAAAGTGCAGAGTTTTTGTCTCCATGTGTGATTCGGCAGGTTGCAGGTCAAACGACTTTTATTGTGAAAGTTTATCAAACAGCAAAAAACTGCTGTTAGAAAACAGCTGGAAGGAACTAAACTGTGGTCAATAATAACCTGAATTATTATTAACTGTTGACTTTATGCTGTATTTCATAAAACTGAATGTTTTTTATATTAAATTTTATACTTTAATGTGCACGTGACTGTTGTCAGTCACCATGAAGATGCATGTTTATTGTTTGTTGTCTCTGATTGAGAATCAGATATTTTAAAGTATTTCCATAGAAGAAGAAAAGGCTTTAAAGCAGTTGTTTCTTTTGTGTGTGTATATTAAAAAAAAATCTTTAAATGTGGTTTCTTCTTCTCCTGCTCAGTGTGGTCGGATCACATCTGGCTCAGCTGCATGGAGGCTTTGGAGGAGAAGCTCAGATGTTTGTCCATCGCTCGGCGGTCTCGTCCGGAGGAGCCCACCTACCTGCTGGACGTGGCCCTGCAGCCCAGCGGCCTGCTGGCTGTTTCCTGCTCCAACTTCACCGTCCACCTGCACAACAAGAACGACCTGAGCCTGGTGGGGGAGTATCGGGGCCACAGCGGGCCCCTGTGTGGGGTCGTTTTCTCCCACACGTCACCTGACTTCCTGTACTCGGGTTCTGCCGATGGGACGGTCCGGGGTTGGGACGTCCGCAGCCCCGGTAAGGAGGCGGTCCAGGTGTTTAAAAGCGACCCGTCACACAGCTTCTGCAGCTTCGACCTGAGCTGCAGCGACACGCTGGTGTGCGCCGGCACCGAGCAGCTGGACAGCGAGGACAGCTTCCTGGTCTTCTGGGACACCAGAAAACCGGGTGGTGGACTTCTGGGAGTGTATTCTGAGTCGCACAGTGATGATGTCACACAGGTGTGCTTCCACCCTCGAGACAAAGACCGCCTGGCGTCCGGCTCCACAGACGGCCTCGTTAATGTTTTCGACCTGAGCCGGGGGGCCGAGGACGACGCCCTGCTGGCCACCTGCAACAGCGACTCGTCGGCCGGCTCGGTGTGCTGGTCCGGAGCCGACTACACCCAGCTGCTGTGCCTGAGCCACGACGAGGGGCTGCACCTGTGGGATCTGGGCCAGCTGGACACGGAGGAGCCGCTCACCATCTTCAGCACCGCCGACGCTCGCGGCCTGACTCTGCTGGCTGACGGGGGAGGCGTGGACTACCTGGTGGGAGGACGGTGGCTGGAGGAGGCGCAGAAGCTGCTGGTGGTCGGAGGGAAGAACAGCGGGGATCTCCACCTGATGGAGTGTGACGACAGGGGGCTGCGTCTGCTGAGGAGCCTGGAGGGCGGCCACACCTCCACGGTGCGCTGCTTTTTATGGGACGCGGCGGGGGAGGCTCTGGTCACCGGGGGAGAGGATGCTCAGCTGTTGCTGTGGAAACCGGGAGGAGAGGGGCTTACGGCAGAGAAAAGGAAGTCCATGAAGAGTGAGTCAGCTTTGAGACTCAAATCCAGACCCCATAAAAAACACGGATACCAGAGAGAGAAGAAGACGAAGGCGAATCACACCGACTGACCTGAGTGCAAACATTTAACGGTTAAATATGAAGAACTGTGACAACATTTAATAAATAACATGTTAATAAGTTAACTTGTTATCCTGATTTTGCTCATGTTGGATCTAAATGTGCAAATTATTTGATAAAGTAACGTGACAGGTGGAAGCAGGTGAGCTTCTTCTTCTCTCCACCTTCACATGTCGTCTGCAGCTTCTGCGTTCTGATAAAAATGTGTTCTGTGGACGTTAAACAGCCTCGTCTGAGTTGTTTTTGTGAAGCATGTTCACACCGGAAACATGACGAGACACAAATATCCTCAGAGATGCTGTTACACAGACTAAATCTCCTCCATTATTGAAGGAGCAGCTGATTGGATTTTTTCCTTCAATGCAACTCACAAGAAGCAGAAGAAGAGCAGCTCCAGAAGAATCCATGAAAACATACAAAGAAAGAATATTTTATGCACATTTTGTGAAGTTTGACTGTTTTTCTTTTCCCATAAAACAGTAAAGTTAATTTATTTCTTACATCCAACTAACACTGTGAGTCTTAATGAACAGGACGTTCTGAGGTTTCTGTAATATTTTAATATTTAACTGAAGATTTTTACATTTTTGTCAAAATGTCTGTTCTCGTGGCATTTTGTTGCTGTAACATTGTGGCTGTAAAGCTGCTGTGGTTCATGAAGCTGGAGGCCTGTTGTTGCTGCATTGCACCCTGAAAGTCAGTGCAGGACCCCGCTGAGCCCAGTGTGTGCTCTCAAATGGCACCGAGTGGATTAACATGACTGACAGTGAGTGTGTGTGTGTGTGTGTGTGTGTGTGTGTGTGTGTGTGGCTCAGAGAAACCTTGCAGTGAATAAAGCAGAGTCTCATTTACATCAGAGACATTGAAACGGTCTCATTGAGTCTTTATGACTCAGTGATCTTTGAATGGGCTTGTTTCTGGCTGAACTTTACTCCGTGTTCGAATGAATCAAAAGCATATTTACAAGGTGACGAGTCGAGCTGAGTCATTAGATTGTTAAATTTGGATGAACAGAAAACCTTCACAAGAGATTCCTTCTGCAAAGGAAACACTTTATGATCATTAAAGCAAATATTCAGTATTTTACGGTAATGCAGCCAGAGTCCCTAAAATGTTGGGAAATTGTGTAAAACAAATAAAACTGTGATGATAACTAATTCTTTTTGACTTGAACTCAATTTAAACAATACAAAGACAAAAAATAACTCTAAATCTCATTAACTTTATTCATTTTTGTAACTACATATTCAGACTTAAGTGAATTTTAAAAGAAAGTAGGGAGACAGTGACAGAAAAAAAAAGCCCAGCGGCTCACATGGAGGTCAAAGTTCACCACTTTGTCAAACACATGATGGTATAAAATATGTTACAGCAGGAAGACCTCAGAATTGAAGCTGTAACAGCAAACAAAAGTGTGCTTTTTATGAACGGCTACAGTTAAACTTATTGCACATCAGTTAAGGTTTTATCATGTATTGAAAAAAGATGACTTTTTAAAATTTAAAAAAAAAATCTCATGACTAATTTGACTAATTTTAGAAAAGATCCCCAAAAACTCAGTGGTGACTTCTAAAAATAAAAGCAGCTGGAAAAGTAAAACTGGAACTACACCTGCTCATCCTGAAAGTAAAGAGATATAAGCAGTAATATTAACAGGAAGGGGATGCCCCTTTAAGTAGATACTTGGCATATTAAGATGTTAAAAACCTTCAATAGGATATAAAATAGGATGTCGTCATACAGTTAATATATCCAACAGAATATATACATAATAAACTGTATATATAAAATAGCTAAAGGTATGCAAAATGCATTACATAATTATACAAAACCAATAATATAATAATATATTATAATAAGTTTATTATAATATGCAGTAATTAAAATTATATAATATAGTAACATAAATAGAACACTATATTTTTGCCTTTTCTTTGTCCTTTCACATTCTAACATTTGTTCCTCATTCATTCATTAGAACGTAAAATTATCTTTTATAAGAAAATTGTCTTTTCTATTAGAAACAAAAACATTTTAATAGAAAAACTGTATAAAGACCCTGAGAGCCAACAGTGAGCAGGTGGAGGGAGCTCGCTGCCCACCCTCCACCCTCCTCCATGCACGCCCATGGACGTGCACTAGCATTAGCTTTATTCATAGTAGACCTATGCATTATAGTTATGTAACTCTCTTCCTGGTCACATATCCCTCTGTAATCTCGTGGCTCGCATGAAAATCCACTTCCCCATCAAACAGCGCTGCTCGGCGCCGCAGCGGCCCGGAATCCGGTGGATCGACAGCGAAGCTCGGTCACATCGGCTGTCAAAGTGCGGCTAAAAAGTATGGAAGCGCAGGGATGGGCCTCGGACAGGTTTAGCCTCATTCCAGCACGCTGTGTGGTGGAGACTCCACACACACACACACTCACACACACACACACACACACACACACACACACACACACACACTACACACACACACACACACACACACTGAGCTTTCAATGCTTCTACCCCGATCTCTTTCCTTGTCCCTTCTAGTCCACCTAACCGACGGATTCAGAGCCTCGTTTCCCTCAGCTGTGATTGACACCGCCCGCTGTCCAATCAC
>JAQMCX010000015.1:388888-417139 GCA_029814765.1 Acanthurus leucopareius
ACACACACACAAACACACACAAACACACACACACACACACACACAAACACACACACACACTACACACACACACACACACACACTACACACACACACACACACACACACACACACTGAGCTTTCAATGCTTCTACCCCGATCTCTTTCCTTGTCCCTTCTCGTCCACCTAACCGACGGATTCAGAGCCTCGTTTCCCTCAGCTGTGATTGACACCGCCCGCTGTCCAATCACAACGCCCGTCCGTGCTCCCGTCAGCCAATCGCTGCCGTACGTCGATCTTAACCCGTCAAGCACGCTATGGTGCGTTTCTGTTATGTGTGCCATGGTCTCAACCCAGCAGTGTTGACAATAGGGTGAAAAGAAACAGCCCCGAATCATAAACGAGCTTAGGAAAATACCAAAATCCGGGGGTTTGGGGAAGACAAGCAATTAAATCAGTAACAGGAATGTAATTGCGTGAACCTAATCGTTTTATATAGCTGTATTTTGTTATTAATGGGAGTTTGAGGATTATTCCGTTGGAAGGAAAAAGGTACTCGTGGGTTTGGCTGTTTCAGGCCAAATTTTCCTGCTGTTCCGCTGCTGCTTGGGAAAGGCTGTTTGCACCGAGCTGGAGGTAGCCTTACAGTTAGCCCGATAAATTTCCAAACATAGGATAACTCCTCGCCGCCGTCTCCGTTGCGAACCGCAAAGGATCAAGGTAAAGTACTACAATTGGAGGGCTAACAGCCACTCGGTCGGCTGCAGCTTGTCGGACTCGGGTCGGGACTCGGGACGGTGTGTGTTTCCCAACCCAGTCGGTCTGTCAGTCTTTGAGCGCTAGCTAACGGTAGCAGAATTAGCACTGCCCCTGTATTTACATCTGGGATGATGGGTGATCGGCCAAGCCCGCCCAGGTAACGTTACTTTAATAGAATACATGTAAAAATAGATCTGATTTGATCAATGTTTATATATCCGCTTCATTATGTTTTATTTGATAGATGCACTGGAAGCTAGCCGATGGTGGCTAATGAGCTAAAGCTACATGTTCAACTTGAGCTAACCCGCGATAGCCGTAGCACCAACGTTAGCTAGCTACCTTAAATACCGTTTCCTGAAGTAAACCTTGATTGCTTTGCAAAAAGGCAAGATTGTCTCCATGCTAACAGCACATAAGTGTTTTCTGTACCCAGAGGAGACGACTAGCTAACGGTATTTGTGTGAAATTCTGATGCCTTGCAACGGTTGATCGGGAAGCTATCGTTGCTAGCTAGCTAACGTTAGTGAGGTTTATCGCGCTGTCAAGTTTTGAATATTGTGCTGCTTGCTGCTGCTGCCAGGCCCAAGATGGCCAAGCTAACGCCAGCTCTTTGAAGAGGCTTGATTTTTGACCTTATGCAGTTGATGGCCTTACTTGCTGCTCTAACTGACAACAGCAAATATGTAACATCAAGTTACACTGTAAATGGTTGTTATCTTTTATTGTGTTATTTGGCTTAGGTGGGATTTTAACGTTAGTGACTAATCTCCTCAGACAGAGCTGATTTCGGTTATGTGCAAAAGGAAAAAAATACAAGTTAATGCATATATTTGATCCCAATGGGTTGAAAAAGCCGTGTGACTCTGCTCTCAGACAAATTTAGCTCTCCTGTCAAGTGAAGTGAAGTGGCCTGTCAAATGTAGGGTGATCATATATATGTGATATGAACTTTGACTGGCTTTGCAATGGGATACTGTATCTGTCAAAGTCTGGGCTCTAAATATTCCAGAGGTCTATCATGTTTTTTTGTTTGTGTAAGCCAACATTGTCTCAACATGTTGTGTGTATAGTGTGTAGTAGTCACAGAGATTATCAGCACTAATGACACTGGAGTGACATGGGTGATGAGAGGGAGTATCACAGGGATGAGGGAGGGATGCAGAGAGAGAGAGAGTGTGTGATGGAGACTTTGTTGTACAGAAAGGAAGAAAAAATCTTGTTCTTTTAAAGTGTGTCCTGCTCTGTTAGTTGTATGTGAATAACGGCAGCATACCTGAGGCCAGGTGTGGTGCTGTGCATAATGTGATGACCTTAGCAGTGCCAGTGTGTGTTTTCATGTGTGTGTCCTCCTGGTTTTGGTGCTGGCACACACACTTGTCTCTGAGGTTTTTAAATGTTGCACTTTGTTGAGTTCAGGTCTGGTGTTGAGGAAGTTTTACATCCAAAGCCGCTTGTTTTTGACGACCCTGATACAGTAACTGCCTCCTTCTTATCAGCTCTTTATGCCTCTACATACCAGTGTGTGTGTGTGTGTGTGTGTGTGTGTGTGTGTGTGTGTTATATGATGGTCTTTTTAGGCTGAAATGGGCGACACTATCTCCATATTTTCAAGAACATAGTTGGCTAAATTTTCCCTTCCAAGTTAAAGCGTGTCAGATGTCACAAGCAAATATATGGAAAAGAAAAGTGAGTTTCCTTCCCAGTTTGAAAGTATAACGTGTGATTGAAAGTCCCTGAGTTAAACTGTTCTTGACTGTGTGAACAACATAATTATACCATGGATTTATCACACCATCGTGCTGTCACACTGCAGCATTCAGCTGATAGTAGCGACAAGAGACATGAAGAAATGAGCAGTAGGAGTATTTAATCTGAGATTAACATTGATATAATTGGTGCTGGGACTATTTATTCAATTATCTATTACCAAGGAACTGTTATTTAAAAATAACCTGTCCTCTTTTATTTTGCACGGATAGTTTGTTAGTATGACCGGCTTGTGGAATTAGTAATGAGCATTAAATGGAGGGATTTTCATCTTAAACTTCATAGTTGCTCTAAAGACATTTATTTCAGTTTCCAGTGTTCACAATGCTTATTACTGATGCTGAGTGAAATTTGTCAGACATCACTTTTGAACTTAAGAAAACAGTGATGGGCTTTTTTTTCACTATTTTCTGACATTATAGATCAAACTTTTCATCATTTATTGTGAAAAAGGGGCTAAATCGATCAATATTTTCTTCTTCAATATTTAGCTACTTGTTTTTTATTCTCTGGCATGATGCTTT
The DNA here is from genome assembly GCA_029814765.1 of Acanthurus leucopareius. Taxonomy (NCBI): domain Eukaryota; kingdom Metazoa; phylum Chordata; class Actinopteri; order Acanthuriformes; family Acanthuridae; genus Acanthurus; species Acanthurus leucopareius. The sequence continues at coordinate 391,922 of JAQMCX010000015.1, forward strand.
GTGACTTTCCTCTGTAAGTGCAAACCACAGGATGTGAACACAGATGAAGAATACTGATTTACTGAGTATGTGTGCAGTTCATAAGTGAGACAGTAATAATATTAACAGCTGATAATTCTTTGAATACATTGACACAGAAATTGTAGGCAATAATTTTAAGAACTTATTAATTTTAGTAATTTTTCAAGTAATATTGTGAAAAAATTCATTGGTATCAGCAAGTCATATCTGATTTTTTTTTTCAGTTTTTCGTTGTGATCTGTGTTCTGCTGATCAAATGCAAATCTGTGAGTTTTGGACTGACAATGGGAAATAACATGATGTTTGAAGGCGTCACCAAGAGGCTCTCAGTGCCTTGTGCTTAGTCATTTGAATAATGCTCTGTAACTCACTCAGCAAATGGCCTCAACTTGATGTCTTTGGGTTTTACAGTAGATGATAACATCCATAACAACATTAGACTTTATGCTAGTTAAAAAAAAGTCCTGTTATAACTTAGATGTTGTCTTTGTGGACTTTTAGGCCACATTTCCAAATCTATAACTGGAGTTAAATCTGGAGCGAGTGCCTCTACATGCATGTTCACTTTAAATTAGTTCCCCCTGAAATCACATATGAGTTTTTATGAAGTATTGCATTAAAGGAACCAGCATTCATACTGAAAGTTAACTCAAATATCCTGCAATGTTTGCATGTTTTGCGGCTCTTTGAGGTTTGAGTTGAGACTTGGACCACAGGCGAGATCCTTGAGCTTTCCTCCTGCCAGCCTCCTTTTTATCTCCTCTGTGTGTGTGTGTGTGTGTGTGTGTTCCTGTACATGTTTGTGTGCATTTTGTTCCCTCACTTCAGCTCCTTTTGCTCTGCCTTGCCATTGCCTATTTGTTGACTTCCTGTCCAACAGCAGCTCCCTCCCTCCCTCCCTCCCTCCCTTCTTTCCTCCCTTTCTGTTGCTCTCCCTGTTGTTAGCTGTGCCCCCTCCTCTCTCCTTCCTCCTTGTTCTTTAATCCCACCCTCCCTGAGCCTGTTTGGATGTCATCTGGTGTCTTATGTAAGAGGTATGGGAGGGGAATGGCTTTGGTGCTTGGGTGCCATACGCCTGACCAGCCGCCATAGTCTTGCTCTCCCTCGTGTGCTGTGGTGGCACTAGAGTGTTTTTGCCATTAGCCGGCTGGTCGGTAAGAGAGACAGAGACAGTGAGGGACTGATGGTTGTACATGGGGATTCCAGTGCCCCTTTGCACAGGTAAGTAGAGCTGGAGTAAATCTGTTTGCACATTTTTAACATTTGCCTAAGAGAGGAAATGACTGTAGGTGTTCCACCGGTGGCATTCACCAGGTGGGGAGAGCATTAAAGCACTGACAGCTCTTTGAGTGTTCGCTGCTGCCATCGGTGATGTAGATGCAGAAAATGAGAGCTGCTTACTAATGATGATTTTTTTTTTTCTTCTTTGCTTATCAAGTTTGTAAAACTTCACAGATGCATCCTGAAAATGCAGCAGACAGTCTGTTTGATCAGAGATGAATGAAGCCGGCTGGCTGTATGAAGTCATCACTGTGATGTGTGTGTGTGTGTGTGTGAGGAGTGTGTTTCAAGCATTGCTCGCTTAGTTGAGAGTTAAAGAATGAGTTGGCATTGTGGATTTTACGGGACTAAAACCTGATGGTCACTAAGGTGTCAGAGCTGCGTGTGTCGGAGCTGTTCTTGTGTAAGCCGTCAGCCGGAGGTAATCTCAGAGTGAAGGTGATTTTCAGACGCTCGTGCCTGCTCTGTCTGGTCTTTGTGAGGCTCAGCAGCACACGGAGAACAGGTGTCAAAGCGTAAAGTGTCAGTTTTATTTGTATTTTCACTGAGACTGAGATGTTGGGACTCGATGTGTGTGACATTTGAATCGTCCTGTGATAAAGTTTGAAGGCAAAACTGTGAACCAGGGAAAGTTAACACAACATTTTTGTTCACATCCTGCTCAGTGAGTCTTCATTAACTTTGTATTTGTTGTGTTAGTTGTGTTTTAAAACCCAACACTGACTGTAGAGCGCAGCAGCTCTTTCAGGTTGTTGTTGAATTACTTTCCTGAGTAACTAGTGGGGGGGGGGGGTTAAGCCTCAGCAGCCACAGTTAAGACAAATCAGTGTTAATCTGAAAGTATTTTCTCACCCTGCTCATGATGCTGAAGCCAAACAGAAGGAGCTCATACAGGTGGATCTTAAACAGCCGTCTGGTTATTAAAGAGCAGACAATGAGAAGTGTTGACGGATGACAAATAACATAATTGGTGAAGTCACATGTCAGCTGTGTCTGCAGCGTGTGTGAGTAAATTCAATGTATCCCTGAGCTCAGATCACGTGTCATAAAGAATAAGATTGTATTTTATGGACATGTTAAAAGCTTCAACCACTGATTGTTTTCATTATTGATAAATCTGTCTACTAGTTTTTCCTCATATTAATTTCTCAATCATTAACTATCAGAAAATAGTGAAGAAAACCAAACACAGTTGGATCCTGATGGGTGACTTGTTGTCCAGGCAAACTGCCCACCATGCAATAATATTTACTGTAGAGTGATTTAAAAAAGGAAGAAAAAGGTAGAACCTCCTCAGCTTTGCACTGATGTTGCTCACATCGCACACATTCTTCTCTGATGCATTCAAATCTGCAAGTATGCAGGAACTTTGTATCAACTGCATCCTATTTTTTCCAGGCAATGCCACATTGTGAACCACATGTGCATGTGATGATCACAGCTCACACGAGTCCGAGCCGGTGCTGTAAAACATGTGCCTGGTCAGCTCTGCCAGCCTTTCTGAGGTCGTGCCAAACTAGTCACCCATTATGCAAATATGGTGATATGGTGACGCAGGGTGACGTAGGAAATATAAAGAAACGCAGGCTGGGCTCCTGATAAGGCAGGAACTTCAGGAGCAGTGCTTTTCTGTGGGAGAAAAGAACTCCCTGTTAAGCAGACCTTGAACTTTTCCACTTTTCTGAACTTTAACATGCAACTCATTTCACACACTGTAGGACAGATAAAACCCAAATCAGAAATGATGAAGGTGATGCTGTGATGTTGTCTAACCAAGCACAGACACCCAGACTTTTATATGACTTACAGACATAATATCTTTAGTGTGTGGTTGAAACTCCATATATACCCAAATACAAGATGTTACCTGTGTGACTGACACTGGACTGGATTGGTTGGATCTTCTGTTAGCAATAAAAGAAGCCATGACTGGACAACAGTGATTTCCCAGTGTTAAAGAACAAGGATTTGGTCATTCGTAGATGCTAACTGTGAGCATTATCTGATTCTGATGTTGGTATTATTTTAAAGGCGTGTTATTAAAGACAAGCGGATGAAATCATGAACAAACCACCTAGACAACAGGGATAAGATGATCCAGACTGATTAGAGACTGTGCTTATTAATTACAGTTGCAAGTCATTATTTTTTTTTCCTCCACTTGCGCTCCTATTGCATCAACGTGTTGGTAGTCTCTTACCACAGATGGAAGCGAGTCTACTCTGCAGCCATTAATCACTTTTAAAACTGCAGTGTACTGTATATGATGATGGACGATCAGCTGTGCAGCCTCACATAGTTTGTAAAAGGCTTTCACTGTCAGCTTGCACCGTTTATATCCTCAGGCAGCATGACTCTGTGTGTGTGTGTGCGCGCCTGTGTGTGTGTGTGTGTGCCTGTGTGTGTGTGTGTGTGTGCCTGTGTGTACTGAAGGCTGAGCGAGGCCTGGTGGACATACTGTACGCCTGCCTGTGTGACTTTGACAGAGCATTAGAGTTACAGCCAGCACAGAGTACGACGGCCTGCAGCGTCTCATTCATGTCTTATTACATAATGACTTCTTGCTCGAGGTTTTTAATTCATCTCGCCGCGTCTTCTTGTCATCCAGCTCGGTTCAGCGTGGACTGGATCGAGATCTTTGTCCTCTGACCTGACATCAGTGTCCCCACTTATTTCTGCCAGCGCAGAAGTCAAGACATTTAATTCATCACATAAAATAACGACAGAGTGTAAGAACATATTAATTATATTAATGTACAACAAGAAAAATAAAAATCATCATAACTCAAGATAAATAAATACAACATGCAGATCAAATCCCTTTTATTTCATGGAGATAAAATGTGTCACAACAAACCTTTCATACCTGAAGATGCTGCAGTGCTGCTGAGATGCCTGAGGGAACAAATCATGTTCTTCAGGCGTTAGGGAGCATGTTGATGGTGATTGATGACTTTTCATCTTGTTCCTTCAACATGTCAACTGGTTTGTAGATTGTAGTGAAGCTCACCACCTCACTGATCTGCAGTATCTTCAGGTGGAACTTCATTCCTTCAGCTGAGAAGGTTTTTTTAATTTTACTTTTCCTCATCTGTGCGGTTCAGAAAAGTAGTAGTTTGCAGTGTGAAGTCTGACGTCTGCTGCTGCTTGTTTTCGTTGTTACGGCCGAGAAGCCGGTTTGTTAATTTTTTCAGTCGTAATCAGTAGCGAACACACATCAGCGGACGTTTCCTCAGCTTCCTCCCACTGTGGCGGCGCCTCACAGCCGCAGAATCAGCTCCATTGTTGCAGGTAGACGCTGGTGTTTTTGGTGTTTGGTGTGTCTGCGTGCATGTGTGTGTGTGTGTGTGAGCGTGATGGTCCGTTGGCAGATGGGGGGGCAGTGTGTTTGTGTACTGTATCCAGGCTTTAGCTGAGGCCTAAGCAGTCTCCCATGCTGGGAGAAGGGGAACATCTGCTGTGGCTCCGTGGGTTCGCTGTGACACACATGAAAAGCTGCAGAGCTAAAAAAGAAAAGAAAATGTCTGTGGGGATGTTTTTTCCGTTCTGATTTGTTTTTTACTTTCATGAACTCAAAATCAAGACAAATAATGTTTGTGGAGCTGTGTGATAGCTTGATAATTGAATTCCTTCTAATGGGAATTAAATTTTTCCAGATGAATGAAAGTTTTATATTTGATTTGAATATTAGTTTTTGTTTTTCAAAAGTTCACATCAATTAAAACCAGGATTCATTTGCCTGCCGTCACTTCTTCGGTGGTTTATCGCCTCTGCTCACAGTGAACGGAGAGTTCTCTGACAGCGTCTCTGATGTGATTGTGTTAACCGCTGTCCCCCCTGTGTGTTTCTCCCAGCAGGGCTATGTCCTCGGCAGCCACCACATCTCCATCTGTGGACAAAGTGGACGGATTTTCACGGAAGTCTGTCAGGAAGACCAAGCAGAAGCGGTCGCAGAGTTCGTCCCAGTTCCGCTCTCAGGGCAAACCCATAGAGCTCACGCCCTTGCCGCTGCTCAAGGGTAAGAGGAGAGGAATGTGTGTGTTCATGTGTTTGTGTGTGTGTGTGTGCACACGTGTGAGTGAGACAGAGAATGTTTGGGTTGATCTTCTGGGAGGCTGAAGGAGTGATAATCCACCAGAACACTTTCCTGTGTTTACGTTAGGAGATTGCAGATAATGTTCTTTGTTTCTGCAGCAGCACTCATGTTCAGTTTGTCGTGAACAGATCAGAGATAAGAAGGGTGTTTCACTAACGAGCATTACCTCATTAGGCACAACTGATCATGACGTAGATCAGTTTCAACGATCTTTACACTTTTGTCTCTATTTATGATTATCTTTGGACAAACTTGTGCTGTCAGAATTGTTATTTGTACAAAACTCATGTAGTTTCATGTTAAAGTCCCTCTTAGAATCCGTATCGATTCATTCAGCGTCTCTGCTGCCTCACTTGAGTGAAAAGCTAAAGTTACTATAAAGCACGTGCATTTTAAAAGGTCACCAAACAGCCATATTTCTCCTTTTTCTGCAGCGCCTGCAACAGCAGCTTTTTCCCGTTTAGTAAAGCAACAAGGCATGCGACAGATCAGAGAGCATTTCAAATAAGAGGTGACAGCCCCACTGTTGAATGACCTGTTTGCTCCAGCAAATTACAAGCAAGCAGAGTGGAGGAATGTGACTTCTGGATGGTTACAAGCAGAAAGCTCAGTGTACAATCACTGCAGCCACATGTAAAATGAAGAAAATGAATTTGAGGAGTAAAATCATGCATGGAAACTGTGAGCCAGTGCAGACGGCTGGACTCAGAGTTCATACAGAGAGAGCAGGTTTTTAAATGATCTTCTCTCCTTTTCAAACTCATGTATCCTCTTGAATTCACTTTGCAGCCCTTTGGGGGGTCCTGACCTAAAGGTTGGGGAGCACTGACCAAGGTCAGTGTATGCTGGAAGTCACTGATGCTGTTGTAGTCGGGCATATTAACACACAGTGAGGCCTCGTCTCACGTCTCTCCTCTGTCCATGCAGCAGTGTTTTTGGTCGTGACGGCAGGAATGTTTCCTCACAGAGCAGACTGATCTTTCACCTGTCTGAGTCTGATGGAAAAACCACTTCCTGGTGTCTTCTCAGTCAGTCTGAGGCTCCGCCCTGCTGCCTCATGAAGCGAGAACAGGAAGAGAGCCTCCCTGTGTTTATGGCCGAGCGAGCCCAACCCAGACTCACTTCAAACTCTGGTTTCATGTCAGAGTTTCAAACCTCTCTAATGTGGTCGGGCTTCGTGTCACCGTGTCACACAGTTGTTGTTCGCCAGCTCGGGTCTTCGCCTGCCGTCCACACGCTGCTGCTGCTGCTGCGAGGCTGAATTTCCCGTCTTCTCGCTGTCACATCTCATCACTGCCTCACACACTGAGAGCAACCTGTCAAGAACTTCAGTCCAGCCAGCGTCACTTAACCCAGTGCCGACGGCATTTCAAACTTTTGGTCTGAACCTCCCAGCATTCTGGTGTGTATGTGAAATTGTACGTATATGTGTGTGCATTTTTGTGTGTCAGCGTTCATGCTTAACTTCCCCTTGTTGTCCTTATGTCAACACCTACATGCTGCCAGCACACCTGACCCCCGCCCTCACAGACAGACTGACAAGTGACACAGATGAATGCTGCTTTCATGAACCGCAGACATCATCAGTAAAATCACTGCTAATAAATCACAAACTCAGCCAGTATCAGGCGTGTTTGAGGTTTTTTGGAGCACTATTGTTCCTAGAAAGCAGAGTTTCTCACTTCCCCTTTTCTGACAGTTACAACTGCATTATTAATTTTTTGCTGAGTGCAGTGATGTACATGTTGTGTAATTTCCTTTGTGTGTTTCCAAACAGAAAACAAATCCGCTCTGTAAACCAACCACTTTCACTTTCTGACACAGGAGGAAGTTTTTGTTACTGTGTCAGATGATTCTTTATCTTTCAATCTCATCCGTCTTCTTTCTGCTCCCAAAGATTCCTTTGTTTTGGGTGGAATGGTTCAGGATCAGGATGATGCTGTAATGATCTGTCTGAATCCAGGATTCACAGTGTAACAGGCCTTTCTTTGTGCTCCAGCAGAGGAGACGTTCAGAAAATGCTCTCTCACTCTGTTCTGTTGCTGCTCTGCTTCCTTCTTGGTAAATTAGACAACTGTGCTGAACAAAAAGTGGAAGACACCAGCGAGTCGAGAGCAGATAAATCATGACATCAAACATTTTGAGATAGTTTCGACTGTAGACGGAAAAACTGTACATACGGGTAGAGCTGTTTGCTCTCAGGGCAGAAGTCGTGCTGTAACAAATCTGAAGCTGCTTGTTAAATAATCTTGTCAGATTGAACTTCCATTTAATTTTCATTTTAAATTTGTGAACAGCAGGTAGATGTAAATGCTGACTCAGAGGTCTTGAACCAGGTGTAACCTTGTGACCAGGTCCTCACCTGCTGTCATTTTGTTGATCTTTACATGAGAAACTGTTGAATAGAAACAATTGAAAAAACTAACTGTAGTTATTTTAAGCACTTTGATAAATTGCTGCTCCAGTGACAGTCTGGTTGAGTTGTATTCTACCTTCTGGAAAGTAAATAAAACAGTGGTTCTTTCCATTGTAGTATTTTTAAGCATGTTGCAGTTAAATCAAAGCTGTACTTTAAATACTGGTTGCAGCTTATTTTAGTGTGTCTTTCATGGCAGCACTGTAAATACCATATGTACCAGGGTTACTGTGGGTCTTTTTCAGCACCTCCAGGCTTCAGTTTCACATGTTCACATTCACACAGCTCCACACATTTCTCACCTCCACAGTACAATCACAGTCTGCTGCTCATGACCGCAGAGCAGCTCTGTAGCTCTGCTGCAGCTCCTGTTTTGCTTCAGGAGGCCGTTTACTTCCACAGAAGTCAGGCTCAACACGTCACAGATTGTAAATTTCATTTGCTAGATGTTAGCCTCTGTCTGCTGCTTCTGTGCTGTCTTTGTAGTGTGTTCCTGTGTACACATACTGTGAATTATCGAGCACAACACAGTGTAGATAATCAGGTTTTAAATCATGGCATCACTGCATCAGTGATGTGTAGTTCTGCTTCAGAGCAGTAAAGTATTTGTTCATAAAAATCTGCATGAGTAGAATTAGTGGAGAGTTCATCCTGAGCAGCAAAAATGCAGAAATATCCAAAAGCCTGAGGTTCCTGAAGTGTCTCTCAGGAGGTGTCTCGTGTATTTTCTTGGCTTTGGATGAGAAAACTGTCCATCAGGTCACAAGACAACCGCTGAACTTCTGAGCTCCCTTCACTCCCATATATGTCTGTGTAAACCAAGTGGAAGGAAAAGGATTAGGTTTGCCTCTTCCGTTTGTCTGTCATGACCTTCCAGCCACATGTAAACAGTAGACACTCTGTGACGGATGGCAGAAGTCCCGTGGTAAACCACAAACCAGTAAAATTCAATTAAAGAATGCAATCAGCCGTTGTGGGCCAACAGAACTGACCTCAGACGACCAGAACACATGTGGCCTTCAGATACGACGCACAACGTCGGACTTTTGTGGTTTGGTTTATCAACAGGCTCTTAACTCCTCATCACACAGCATTATTTCACTGCTGGGGAAGTGTGTGTTTATTAACTGAATGAGGGTCTCTAAAGCTCTGAAGCCACCCTGAAGTTGAACCCGTTCGGGGATGTTTTGCACCAGCGTTCAGAAAAAGAGGATTGCTTCATATATATCGTACTATTTTTAATAATTGCAGTTTATTCCATTTTTTTTCACATCTGTGCTGCGGTCTTTCCTGCCGTTGTAGACAAGATATCCTTTGTAGTTTTGGGGTTTGTGTTTTTTCTTGAAACGCTCTCCAGACGGGCTCTCCTCCTTTGAAGTCCACGCTCCCGTCCTCCTGCTGTGTGTAATTGCTGCATAATATTTCAGGACTGTTTGTTGTATATAAAGAGAGGACGATATAACAGGTATTTTTTATTTCTAGGACACTCTAAAAACAACAACATGCTCTGTTTTTGAAAAAAGATTTAATGTATTCTTGCTTTCTATCCTGTTTTAACACCCACAGAGGATGTAATGATTTATTGTGGCAGCTGAGATGTGATTCTTTTTTTTAATTCTTTTTTATTTTAGGCCTCATTTCAACAAACCTTTTCTCCTGCTTGTCCTTCATTCAACCTTTTCTTACTGGGTTACTTACTGGGAAAGATGCTTTGCTGGCCCCCCCCCATTAATACATAATCTCTCAGCGTTTGCCTCCCGCCTTGAGGTGCACATACACGCAGCAGCAGCAGCAGAGGTGGGTGTTTATCTGGACAGCTGTACTCCACCAGCAGACTGCTGGAGCACATCATCAGGATGCACAAATCACATCTTTTCCCCCTCCTCCTCCTCCTCCTCCTCTTCCTCCTCCTCCTCCTTGGTTTAGTCACCGTTTCAGGTCAGTCTTCATCCAGAAATGACGTGCAGGGTCTTGGTAAGGCACAGTGGATTACATAAATCCCCTCGTTGGCAGTGTGGCTCATTCCTAGACGTTTAGAGGCAGACGAGGAGGGCGCAGTTTCCTCGGAGGGATCCCCGGGCGAACACATGACGCCAGCAGCAGCAGGAATTTTCACAGGAGACTCAGTACATTTCTCTTCCTGGCTGAAGCCACGCCCCCTAAAAGACAGATAGTTAGACTCTTTCTGCAGGCTGTGGGTCAGCTCTGTTGAGACGTTTTTGTTCAAACGTTTATTGTGAAAAAAAAAGAGTGATGAACATGCACAAACATGTTGGTTCTGTTTGTGCTAACACGTTAGTTTGGTGTTGTGTTTGAAATCCAGCAGGTACATAACTGAATCTGAATAAGAAGGAAAACCCTCAGGTTGGGGAGGAACGTGTGTTCTGCTGCGCCCTGATTGGCTGAGAGCTGGCAGCCAAACACAGGCTGGACTTAATATCTTTGCTTTGACTGCCATTTGTCATCTGAAATAAATACACAACCGCAGCTCAGATGTGGTGTGTTTTCGGTGTAAGGGTGTGTTGTGTTTTTCAGGCACATAGCACAGTGCAGACAAAGAGCTTTAAGTAAATTACACACACCAAGTAGCATAAAAGCAAACCCTTCAAAGCCCTGAAACAGTTGTATTTAATTTGTCTAGATTATTTAGGTGTTTGATCGTTGAGACATCCTCGGTTTAGAAATTCCAGCTCACGGTTTTTGTCCGGCTCTTTGTCCGCTGTGGCTGTTTCTCACCGGGAAACAAAAACACTCCGGGATGAATCGGTGTAATTGATGTTGTACTTGGCTGAAGTGCACTTTAGAATTTATATTCCACACATGCACAGACTTCAACTTAATTAGAGTGAAGCCGGCTAATGTAAAGTAATGCTTTTTCCAGAAGCTGCATCGAACTTAAAAAAAGTGATTAAAGAATCAGACAAACTGCACTGAATGATTCAGGACAAATACACGTCAGACCTGAAGGCGACTGGCTTCATTCCTCTAATAAAAGAGATGTCTTTAAAAAAAAATGTAAGGATGACGCTTTTCTTATCCTCTTCAACAACTGCAAGGAGCCAGAGTGAGAGAAAGGCCTTAAATCTTCCACCTCAAACCTAAAAAAATCCTTAAAAAACTCCCAAAAATTATGGACACACTATTGAGGTTTCTTGAATTAATAAAAGTTACATAAAACTCCCAAAAAAGAAGAAATCTTAAGGGGAATTGGAGGCATTTCCCACTCTTGCTACCTGTAGAGCCCAAAGGGTTTTTTATGATGTATTTGCTGCCGTAAGTCGGGCGTGTGGCCGGTGAAAAGTTTGCTCCAAAGTAATAAACATTCATAAGAGGAGGCTATGAAAAATGGCCAGCAGGCTCGCTGGTTCCTACAGAGTTGGCATAGCAACAAAAAGATCACATTGCCGGGATGAATCCATCCTTCATGTTCCACGGTGTGACGCGTCTGCAGCCGTGCTGTAAACATACAGTAGGAATTATATAATCTCATTTACATACATGTTACAGTCGCTACATAGTTCAAGCTTCATTTAGCGCTTCCTCAGAGATTTGCTCGAGGAGGCAGAACAAGGAATCCAAACAGCAGAGACGGAGACGTGAAGAGGCTGGCGGAAAACCTGGAGGAAGGATTAGGAGTCCTTTAATGTTCTGTGGCAGAGGAAGGAGAGAAGGAAGAAGTGGAGGGAAAGAAGATGGTTCCTGTCAGGCGACGGCGAAGCATAAACAAACTCCACCGCTTTGCCATTTGGGATTCTGTCCATCCATCCGTCCTTCTTTCAGTCCCTCTCTCCGGCCTTCAGATGCAAATCAGCGGCATTGAAACATTTCAAATTACACTTTGTGAAAATCTCTTAATCTCCTGCTGTCAAATTTAGACCAGAGTCTTAATTGGAGTTTTGGTAAAAAACTTTATTGAATGGCGAGTCGAACATTTTCACTGAAAAACAGCTTCTGCTGCTTCCATTCTGACCATTTATCTTTTTAAATTAGTGCCTCTCTCTCTCAATAATGCACAACACTGAAAAAATGTGATTTAATGAGCAAACATCAAATGAAAAAGCTTTTAAAAAGTGTCGTAAAGAGAGGACTTCCCCTGCTGTAGCATATCCAAAGTCCAGTTCCCTTTCAGCAAACAGAAGACGATGACAAACACTCTGAACTTTCATCCAGCGTTTGTTTGGAGAAAAAATGACAGTGAACATCAGACGAAACTGCTCCACTTGCCTGTGCTGCTAAACCGAAAGCTGCAGAGGAAACATGTCGTCCACCAGCGTTTGTGTGAGGAGAGGATGAATGTTTCTAACTTCTGCTCCTGTGACTTGGATGTTTCCCTCCTTCATGATCTCCTGTTACTCTTCTTCAGTCCTTTCTGGCGTTAGCCGCCGTGACGTTGTACGATCCTTGATGTTGTGGCAGAAATGCAGAAAACCCGACAAACGAAGCCTGTTGAAGCACATAACTGATTTCAGCTGCATCCTGAGTTACTGTGGGCCAAATCCATGTGGCTGAGTGTGTTGTTGTTGTTTTCATCTTGAATTAGCTTCCTGTCTGGTCTCAGGCTCACGTCTTCCTTGTTTCAGAGGGCTGATGTGTCTTTGGCCTGTTTCCGTAGCAGGTTTTTAAATAAAGAAAGAAAAGAGTGAAAAATAAAGAGCCTGAGATGCACAATGCTGCTCAGCCTGCCCCCGTCGCTCCCTCCGAGGTTTCCTCTGGTCTCTGTTTGGCCAATGAAGCCCACCGACACACTGCCTCCTCTGCCCTCCCCTCGACGTCCTCCCCTCACGCGAAACCTGATCCGTGAGGTGTCTCTTTACATTTTTCCAGCCCTGCTCGCTACAAACAAGCCACAAGAGGAGCGTGGGTCTGCTAAACTTCTGTTGTCCACATGTTTGGCTCAAACCAGCTCACACCGCAACGTTCATGACTGTCCTTTTCTACTGTTGGTGCCCAACAGGGAGTGGAAACCTGATAAAGTGAGTGACAGTATTCATGAATGTGTATATAAGTGTGTGTTGGTGGGGTGCTAACCAGTTAGCACTGAAGCATTGAGTGTTAAAGTTAGCCTCGGCTGTCAGGGGCTGCCGCTGCTACCAGCCGGCCCAGCCTGTCAGAGTGTGTGAGAGGCAGATGGAAAGGTGGACTTAAAATGGCCTGGGAATGGTAACAGAAGACGAGTGTTTTTACTGGCTGAGAGGAGAATGGAAAGTTCACTGGTGGATTGAGAACGTTATATTTTTATGATTCCGTGTAGAGGAGCGTGTTGCTGTGTATTCAGTCAGTGTTGACGTTCTTCAGGGGGGATTCTGTCTGCGGCGGAGTGTCCAACCTGTTCTGAAGTGAAACCAGGGTTTCAATAAAGAACATCTGAATCGAAGGTTCTGAAAGGGAAGTTTGAGCTGCTGAACTTCTCTCCTCTTTGCTGCTAAACACAAGTAATGCATGAGTTTAGTGTTCACAACACTGAGTTGCAACTACTGATTGTTTTCATTTTTGAATCTACTATAAATTGCATTTTTTTATAAACTGTTTAGTTTCTGCAAAACATCAGAAAACATTGAAAAATGCACAAAGTTGCACTTCAGAAGTTTTGTTCTGTTAAAAGTTTTGCAGTTTCTTCTTTGTCGTTTGATTATGCAACCAGCTAATCTTTCCAACTGTTACAGTAAATATTTTGGCTAATTTGACTTTAAAAGGATTTTGCTTGTTAAGTCCAGTTCCTGTTAAAAGTGGAATTAGAATTGATTTCAGGGGAAAATTCCTTCTTAAATTAAAATGGACATCTCATGTAGTATCATGCTGATAATAACCTGAGTTTCAGCCTAAGTTTTGATCAGGAGCCTCCTGTGTTGTGTTGTGTTGTGTTGTGTTGTGTTGTGTTGTGTTGTGTTGTGTTGTGTTGTGTTGTGTGTTGGCCGGCTCAGCGCTGCTCCTGTGCTGGAATTCTTGCTATGTGCATCCTGTGAGCCGCCTGGCTCTCTCACCTGGACCTGTTGAAGGCCGTCTTTGTGTGAACCATCCCAGATGATCGTCCCTGCTGCTGCTGCTGCTGCTGCCGCCTCAGAGAGCAGCTTTCACATTTCTGACTTTCGGCTGATGTTCTCACAGCGGCGTCTCGCTCAAGGAAACGTTTGACGAGACACATCAGCTGTCAGGGGCTTCAAACCTGTGACCTGTCAGTTATGTGAAAGTCTGTCCAGCAAGCACCAAACAACACCACACTGCCAGTATCAATGCTGAAGGCTCAGAGTGCAAATTAAACACTGAAAAATGTGAAACATTAAAAGAATAGAGATGGTGACACAGCGACAGAGAGGGATTTGGCTTTGATTACAGAGGTAGAAGAGTTAAGCTCTTCAGGCTTTTAATACAGTGTGTGTCTGTAAAAAAAACAGGAATAATGTTAAATTAATGCTGAAAAAGAGCTTTATTTTTGATAAACAGAATAAAAATTGAAAGATTTTTTTTTCCAATTTTAAATATTTTGGCAAATAATCCTTCAAACTCTTATAACAGTGTAACTTCAGCAGTTTGACATGGATTTTATTGGACTCTCCTGCCATTTTGTTCCATCCCTGCTGAGCACAGCTCTGGGTTTGAGCAAACAGCTGATTGGCATCAAATAGCCTTTCATGTGTAACTGCAGTCACTGTTTACTGCAAAGTGCTGAGCTAGTGTGAAATAGATAAAACCTTGTACACATACTTTCAGTTTTCTTATCAGTTTGGTCTCAAAAACATTTATCCACCAACACAACAATCATCATTAAAATGTGCAGCTCAATAAGGAAGAAAAACCTTCATAATAGAAGAGCTGCTGGTGTTTTAATGTTACATTGACATAGTGAACTGCACAGGGAATGTAACCCTTAAACCCTGATGACTGCTGACACTGATCAACTTGAGCAATAAAAAGGCCAATCTAGACATCAGCGATTCAAAGAAAAGAAGGAGGAAGTGTCTTTTATCAGAGTTGTTGGTTAGAAGTTACTGAGATTAAAAGTCCTCAGCTCTTAACAGTGTCGTAAAGTAATAACAAAGGTCATAATATAACAGTGTTGTTTTAATCTGTCCAAACTGCCCATAACAAAATTACAATTTCTGTACAGAATGAATGAAAAAATGAAAAAATAAAGCCTTAATGTCATGAGTAGGGAATAAAAAGGTGCAGGAAAGAGTATCTTGTGTGTCTTGCATGTGAGCTCAGCAGACGTTTCATGCAGCTTGCAGACAAATGTCCGTGTTATTTCGTCGCTGGTCGCTGATGAAGCGCAGGTCATTCCTCCTGCAGCGTTCCTCTCATTAGAAGCCTGCAGGAGTCTCATCATTTGCCTCAGTGAGACATAATTCAGACTTTTAGTACCTGTGACACAGTGTTTCCTAAACACTGCAGTGAAAGTGACAAGAGCCTCCACCAGCGGCCCATCTGCCATGTCGCTGGCTGCAGGCGCTGCGAGCGAAGTGAAGCAGGACGGCTGCATGTGTTAATGACTGACAGCAGCCGGGCGCCTCGCAGAGACGCTGAGGTTGGACCTGAGAACATGAAGATAGGGGTTATGGGTAGTTAGTATCTGGGTCATGAATACACTGTGTATTTATATGTTGGAGTTTTTCCATCACACAGCTTCTGCCCAGCTACCTGCACGAAACCAGCACACGTATGTGCAGAGCATGCATGCGTAACGCTGTGTAACATGCCTTTTTGTCAGCAGTCTAAATATACATGACAGGACAGTTTATAACATCTGATTGTGTCACTGCGTGTACTCGGACATGAAGTCACTGAACTTACTCTGACGGCTGAATGTCGTTCTTTCTCAGCTCAGAAATTTCATTTAAAAAGATGAACTGCTCAGCAGAGAATGAATTTATAATCAGTTATTCCTTGACTTTATTACTTTTTTAAGAAGAAATAATACTTTTTTGTTCTTTCTCGTACAAAAAAAAGTTGTAACCACAATCATCATCAGCATCAAAGCTGCAGTTTTCTCATTTAAAGTTATTTATCGAGCAAAAAGCTGAGTGATCAACTTCTTAAACATCAGACTGAATCATAAAGTTGCGCAGAAGTCAAACAGATCTCTGCATTGTTCTGAGCGTCTGACTTTGGACTTTGCTGATCCGTGTGTTTGTGTTCATGCGTGTCGGTGCAGTGTCATGGCTGTTGACCAGTCGGTCGTGTGCCAGCTTCCCCGTTGAGACAGCTGATGACATGTTGCTGGGTCACGTCTGTCTTCCAAACAGAACAGATGTTATGACAGTCAGCGTTTATCATCTCCGCTCACTGTAATCCTTTATGTAATGTTTAACCCCGCTGGCTTATAGGCCCAGTAACCACCGCAAAGACTGCTGGGAAACGATTCTCCTCAACAGGAAACATGACACAGTTTCTGTTCTGATGGAGGCTCTGAGTACGTGTGATGCTTCGGCTTGCAAACGTTTGTTGCAACTGATTTTGTTTTGATTCGTTCGCCTGAAAGTTGAGACGAATGTGCCTCAACTCGACTCTGAGCTCTCAAAAATCTCCTTCAATCTTCCCCAGAATGATCAAATTCTCTGTAGAAATGTTTAAATCATTTCAAGCTTTTTATATTTATAACCTTTTTGCTTTATTTAGCTCATCTTGTTTAGATCTGAGTCACAACTCTCCTACAGAGAAACGTGCTGTTAAAGATGAGGAAGCTGAAAAACTTGAACAACATTCCTCAACGATTATCGATGAGTCGTCCTGAGTCTCTGACTAATCCAGTGATTTATAATGGAGTGAGTGGTTGTTCTGGGCAGGTGAAGCAGGGTGTGACTAAGAAGCAGCACATTTCTTCGGGTAATAAGGATAATTTGAAGCCACCAGCCGTGAAGAGAGCAAAGGTCGCTCCCGCGGAGCCTTGACATTCCTCCATCAATAACCCTGCATGTCTGACTGCTCTATTAATCTCCACTGCACCTTAACCTGTTTATTCCCTCGTGATGGCTGTTTGTGATGGCGTCGAGCCCCGTGAGTGTGTGTGTGTGTGTGTGTGTGTGTACATGCGTAATATCGTCATAGGCGGCACATAACATCCTGCAAACTGACCTTCAGGTCGAGGGGTCCAGTCATTGAGACCATCTGTTGGAGCTGCTCACTCTCTCCTGCCGTAACTCAAGCCCTCTCACCCAGTCACACACACACACTGCTTTTAGAGACAAGGGGCTTTCCCCTTAAGACTGAATGTGTGTGTGTGTGTGTGAGTGTGTGTGTGTGTGTGTGGACTGTTCTTAAAGAGTGGGTCGCCTGGTCGTCTTACACCTGCCTATGTTTCCCTTCATAGACTCTTTCCACTGAGTCTCTGCTTCTCTGTGTGTACAACAGTAAAACCTAAGAATAGGAAATCACAGGAATGAAGTTTATTCCAAGTAGCTGATCCCTTTTTCTATGATACTTAAAGACTCACCAAGCAAATGAAGGAGTTCTTCACAAAACATTAAGATGTAGGGTTTTATTCTCCTTCACTTTTCTGCTGTTATTCGTCTTGAAATCTAAAATCACTCAGCACTTTTACTGTTGGACCAAATATGTTTGTTTAAAAGGGAAACTGTGAAATGATAAAGGCTTCAATTTCTGCTCACTACGTCTTCAGCAGTGAGATGAAAGAGTCTGGTTCAGTTGTAGGATTCATGCTCTTATTTCTTTGACCTGTTTATTCATTTTTATTACCTTAACCAGCGATGCTTCACTGTGCATTAATGCAGCAACAACATGGTGAGCCACGTCCATCGACCTCTCAGTTACCACAGTGAAAAACCTCTGAATCCTGAAGGAGACGCCCTGATTTCCTCAGGTTTTCTAAACATCTAGACACCATTTTTAAATCAGAATCTGTTCCTGTGTGTTAATGTCAGTTGTTTACAGTTTTGCAGAAGTTGCATGAGCATTAGCAGTGACGGAGCAGCTCTCAGTTTGGATCTCTGTTCTTTGCTTCGGACCTCGTGAGCTCCTCGTAGTTTCCCTCACCAATGCCAAATCAATCAGCTGCTGTTGTAATCTGGAAGATTGTGTGTTTGAAAGTTTCCACTGAAGATCTATAAAACTCGAGTACATTATACAACATTAACAAATTTTACAAGCTGCTCATTGTAAAAAACGGATGCATGCATATGCAGGCTGCCATGTCCTGACCTCGTGTTTAACAGGTTGATTCCGTTATTTAATTAGCCTAACTTAAAGGAGTTCCTGTGGCGAGCCATCCGACTGCTCGCTCTCTCTCATGCTGCGAGTCGTTAAGCTTTTTTCCACCATTAATTAAGCAGCAGCGACTTCTCTCTTCCTCTGCCAAGGGAGCCCAGATGAGAGCCTCCTCCAAAGCCGAGGAGCAGAGCAGAGCAGAGCAGGCAGGCAGGAAGGAGGAGAGCGGCGTGAGAGGCTGCAGCCATAAACCTTCTCAGAATAGTCGCGTTGATATGAAACCAGTTTGTAGACGTAGTGATGCGTTTATATTTCCTTTGACCTCGCGTCTGCAGTCATCCCCGATTATAACTCATTTCCCAGAACACACAACGCACAACAAACCGCACAAGGAGGATGTAAAACATAGAAACAGGTTTTTATGCAACAGAGCAGCAGGTCCTCGTTTCAAACATGAAGATTTACGCTGAAATGTTAAATCCGGTCACACACTCACAGTGGTGACTGATTCATTACGGCAGCGTTTACATGTAAAAATGTTTTGTGAACTTGCACAAACTGTGAAGTGTTTCTTTATTTTGTACCCAAACAAAAGAAATAATCACAGAATCGCATAAAATAACCAAGTTGATATTTAACTAATTTGCATCACTTTGCACAAAGCTTGAAATTTGTCCCTGAAAAAATGATTTTAGATTGAAGTTGAAATTGAAACTAAAGCTTTGAATTTATTATTTTGAACAGCAGAATGTGGAAATATCATCCTGATAAGAGACGACTGAGTTTCAAGTCACGTTGTCAGTCTGTAAAACTTGGATTCACACCCTTTTGCTTCAGGTCTGTTTGCTTAATTTGTGTCCACAAAAGATGGAAAAGTTTAATAGTCACAATTAAACAATCCAACAGAATTACTGAAGTTACAGAAGAGGAGATGACATTTTTCACAAAGCTCTAAAAACAGAGGACTTACAGTAAAAACAAAACTTAAAATAACAATCTGTGTCAGTATCATTGTTTTGTTTACATCCATAATTCCACCTGCAGAGCTCTGATTGGCTGATAGTTTCGCTAACAGGTGAACTGGTGATTAATATGCACAACTCAAGTCTCTAATTGAACAGCTGAAGAAGAAGAAATCTTCACAAATGCAAGAATCAGCTGGTGTTGGAACGTAATTAAATCCCTCTGGAGTTTCCTGAGTGGATGAGTCAGCTCCATGAAGCCTCTTAAACAACATGAATTCAATCATTAACATCAACGTTTTCAAGCGAGATTTTCGTTGTCAACACATGCAGTTCATTCATGCATCAGTGGACACTCCCCCCCGCCCTCACCCCCCCTCCTCCATGCTGACTTCTCTTAGCTGTTGCTGCTGTGATGTGGATAATCATCCTGAAATGATGGCTGGCTTACGCACAGAGAGGCTGACAGACTGGATCAAGGGCTGCCAAACACTCATTTCAGCTCTAATTTCATCCGCTGCCCACAGTGGCTGCTGGATTATAAAAGATCACATTTGTACCAGCTAAATGGATTTGGAGATAAAGATGGATGGTAAAAGTAAAATGCTCTCAGTGATACGGGCACTTTAAAAAAACATGACGGGCTGCACTTTGTGTCGCGGGATAAACTGCTCGTCTGCTCAGTGTATTTATGAGACTGACTTTAAGCAGAAGATCAGCGGAGTGTAACGAATTAAACGTGAACTTTCAGACATTTTCATGAGTCTCAGGTTTAATAAACTGGAGAAAACGAGCAGAATGTTTGTTTTATCAGTGTCATTCTGGTTCATCATGTGTGTTAATATTAGCTTTGGCGTGGCTACCTGTTTTCTCTGCGTTGAAATCGTCCTTTGCAATGACATGCAGGGTGTTTTTTTTTTCGATTTGTAAGAAGCTGGTTGCCTTGACAACTGTCAGCACTTTGCTTGAGGCTGATATATTTATTCACATTTTTGCTTTTGTGCCTGTTTCTTGGAGTAAGCATGAGGAACCAGCAGCAGCACCGGTGCAGGTGATTCATACGTTTTAATGTCGGCTGGTTTGACGTTGAGTCGCAGAAGCCGAACCTGGTCAGAAAAACATGCAGAACATCCTGTGAATGTGTGACTATGTGATGTGTCCCTTTATCCTCGTAATGTGCTGTAATTTCTCCTTAAGAGAAAAACATTAGCTGCAGCGTGGCGAACTACAGAAGAAGAGTTAAAGCTCAGATCTGACTGAGCTTCTTCCAAGACACTTGTTTCCCAGAAGCACTTGCACCATCAGCGAACTGGAACAAATGTGATCATTATTAATCATCTTTTGGCAACAACAGAATCCAGGTCAGATGTTTGATTCCCTCTACAGTAACACACACTGTACCTCTTTATTTTTTATCTTTAAGGGTTTAATAACGAGGTTTTCTTCTGATTGCTTTGAGTGAGAGATTCCATGTGGTTAGAAAGAGTTAGTCACATTTTTACAGAGCTGATGATGGAAGTAACTGAGGTGAAAGCTTCCTTCATTGATCGTTGTACCTGTTCAGTAGTGATCAGACACACAGAAGATGGCAGCTGGCTGTCAGTTAAAGGCTTAAATTTTAAAAAAAGAGGAAAAAGTGATTCTGTGTTGATAAAACATGAAGGGATGTTAAAGATCTAATTGTAAAGAGTGGCAGATGTTGGTTTGTTCACTGATGATGTTGCAGCTTTTACCAAAAAATTAAATATCTCATTGTAATCAACAGTCATCAGGTTTGATGTGTGACGTTAAAGTCTGACGGTTTCATAGCATGAGCTCCTCTGTTCTCTGACTGAGGCTGCTGCCTAGAATAACCCAGAAACTACCCTTCTAACACACACACACACTCACTCATACAGACACACACACACTCACAGATTCTCTCTCATGCTTAAGCACAGTCACACACACCAGCACAGAGTCTCATTGTCTCACCACGCTCTCTCGCTCGCTCTCTCGCTCTCATGTCTCTTGACCTGCTCCTCGCTGGTCAGCTGTGCTCTCAGTGTCTCTGCAGAGGGATTACTGTGTCCTGTGTGATTATCTGTCTATTAATAGCTTCCTTTAAGGCCGTTCACATGCTCCTGTAGCGGCAGAGCTGCACAATCCAGAGGTCCTGGGCTCTGCAACACAAGCCGGCGCTGAATCCTGTAACCAGTAATTACTGTAATGAACTGCAGCGTACTGTACACTACTGTACACACACACAAACACACACATAAACACTGCAGACCATTACAGCACACCAAACAAAAAATGCACGCATGCACTGCACTGGTTGCTCTCTAGATATTCTTGTTATTCCAGTTGTTATTTCTCAGTTAGTATTCCAGCTTGCTCACCCGGGCAGACGCCCCCGTGGTGGCCCACAGAGGCCCAGATTCGGCTCGTTTCCTCGGGCCAGCAGAGTGCTGAACGTTGACCCCTGCATGCCCTCAGCCTTGTCTCGTCCTCTGTGAATACTCACTGCACTGCCTCGCTGATTTGCATTCCTGCACTTGAGTGTGTACAAAAGCTGATAGTTCAGCCTGACCTGAAACTGTTCCACCAACATGTCACACATGAATATATGCACCTGATATACACGCAGATAAAAACATGCTCAGTGTAATCGCTTTAACTGAACTTGATGTAATCTAAGATTTGTTTCACAGAATATAAACTTTCACTTCAGTCGTCAACAGATATGGATTTGTAATTTGCCTGTGCTGATGTTCAGATGATTATTTGAAATGACCTGCTGCTGTCTGTGGCTTTATTAGAGCTTTCTCACTGAAAACATCTACCTGCTGCTGCTGGGAACCGGCTGTGAGAGCCGAGGCCGACCACAAGCAGTAAACTTGTGGGTCATATAACCAAAACAGTTACATTACATGTGCTCATCCGATCCAGCGTGAATCTAAAAATATTGAGTACAGCAGCCGTAACTTTTGCTTTTGGTTTCCTCTCCACAGTCTGATATTTCACCGAATTTCTGATGCAGCTTCAAAAGAACGAGTCGAAGGACTCTGAGTATCTCGCTCAAGGACATGCAGAGTGCAGCCACCTTAATATTCTGGTCAGCTCTGTTTTTTTGGGCTTTCAGAGCAGTGAGTGATCATGCCACATGCATGGCAAAGAGAAACTTGTTTCATCTCGTTGGCAGGTTAACAGTGAGATACCATCCATCACAGACTGTAGATTATTTCCCATCCTGGTCGTGAATGATTCATCACCTCAGTTTGAAATGAAAATTTAGCTGAAAGTCGAGAGTCCAGCGCGTTTGCTCTGATAAATGACTTGTTATTATGGCAGTGAAGGTTGAGCTCTTGGTTCTTCCGTCTCACCAAGCTGGTGGAGCAGAGATTAAAGCCTGCTGAGTCCAGGACGGCTGCCAGTCAATCAGGGTTGGAGTTTGTTTGCGACTGGCCTGGTTGGACTCGGCCTCAATGAGCTGAGCTGAAACAGGAGGCCAGCAGGTCGTGAGTAACCGGTGGCATTTGGATCAAAACAGGTTCAGAATAATCATTTTATATGCACTTGATGGGATCCGCCAACGGTTTGTTTCCCAGGAAAGAAACGGGGCTTTCTGTCTGACTGGTCCGAGCTGCAGGACGAGAGGATTTCAGGAATGTGGCCCCTCAATCTGAACAGCTGCAAAGAATTTAATCCAGAAAAAAAGGACATTTATTTAATCAGAGCTCCAACTAGGAACCAAACGTTTCTTTCTTCCACTTCAAAGACGTCTTCAGTCACAAACTGTCTGTTTTGGGGGATTTTAAAAGAAGATTTGGGGTTTATTGAGTCAAGAAATCTTGGTAAAATCAGGATTTATCACAGTGAAAAACAAACATTTGGAAAACAAGAAAACAGAAATGTGATCAGGTTCAGATTGTAACTTGCTTCATGTTCATGAATGAGAGGAGCACTGACAAGTGTTAGCTCAGGGTTCACATTTGGCTTGAGACCTTCAAACTTTAAGACCAAGAGCATAAATCTAAATATAGTTTCACTGTCCATGCAGCAGGCACTTGCTTAGAAAGGCTTCGATGTAAATAGAGACAGAGATTTCAGATTATTTAGTCCTGAAATGTGAAAATTACTCAGTTATTTTATTTTATTTTGTCAGAATCTGTAGATTTCTTCAAAATTTCACAGCACTTTTATTACAATATGAATACACCGGCTAACTGTCTTTAAAGTTTAACATGTTCTTCAATTTCTGTTTCATCTGCCTCTGAAACAACAATCAAATCAAAATAATCACATTAAATAAGAATGAAAAACAGCTGTAGGACTTCAGCTAACATTTATTTTCCTCATCAGTCGATCTAACAACTATTTTCTAGATAAATCAGTGAAATGCAAGTTAAAAATATTTAAATTTCAGTTTTCTTGAGTGCAGAGAAACTTCAGGAAATGATCAAATCAACAAATTCACTCTAAAGACGATAAAACGTCATTTTATTGTTTAGTGGAAAAGTTTTTCGCTCGTCTGAAAACAGTTTGTGACTCAACATGAAACAGCAGAAATCAGAATGACAAGAGAGCTTTGATGTGTGAAGTCAGAGCACGCACACACACTTCACACACACTTCACACACACACACACACGCGGACGGCGGTGCTCCTGGTGCCTTCAGAGCAGCTTATCTCTCTTACATAATGATGGTCCGGGCGTGCTGGGATCAGGTCTGGTAATCTGGGAGGAGCGTCGAGTGTCTCCCTGCAGGTCTGAACTCTGCACGACCCTCCACCACGTCCGTCACCACGAGATCACAACCAACATACCTGCTGCCTCCTCCTTCCTCTGCATCCTTACGGCGTGTGACAGCTCAGCCTCCGTCGCTCCCGTCACACACACACTCACACACACTCCTGGATAATGAGGCTGTCACATTCATCATCTTCACACACAGACGGTTTGCAGAACACCTGGAAAAGCCGAACGGGCGGATCTGAACTCTTTTGTTTTCACTGACAAACATGGTCACATGATGAAGAACTTTAAAAACTCCTCATGCTAACACTTGTTAGGTGTAAAAGTGTTGTTTTTAAGATGATCTGATGAACTAAACATCCAGTTCATCTTCAGTCGTCACCAAACACACACACACACACACACACACACACACTGACCTCGCTGCTGTGGGAAGTTTAAAAGCATGTCACTTCCTGTGTGTCAGGAAACCAGCACATCAGAATCAAATGTCAAAATCTCTGTTTGTGTCTTTTTTGTTTGTTTAAGTTTTTGGAAATTTTAAGCCAAAATGACATTATTTCATTAGTCGTCTCTGTGCCTGTGTGGTTTCCTCCCTCAGTCCAATGACGTGAAACTGAGGTAAACATGCGTCGGTCATGTGATTTACCGCCTCAGTGTCAGCAGGGTTTCAGTCTGTTGTCTCACATGGACGTCCAACATCTCTGGTTTTACTTTTGTTCATAAAACTGCGAGTTTTTTGAGTTTTTGCCGTTTCATGTCGGAGCTTTCTCTCCTCTGTGGGAGTCAGAAATATACAGAAGCCCTAAGCGGACATGGTTTAATTTTTTTTTATTTACAAGCCGTTTATCTCGTTATCTCAAGAAAACGAACTTTGTTTTCTTGTGAAAATGAACTTCGTTTTCTCGAGATAACAAGATAAAAATATTAAACCATGTCCGCTTAGGGCTTCCGTAGAAACGTCTTAATGGTTCACATTTATTTTTCTTTTTTTCTTTTGAATTTTTTAAAGAAAAACATAACAAGAACATTAATACACAGGGAGTGAGATGCGGTTATTGCTACACACACTGTGTGTTATTTAAAGTTTGCAGGGTCAAAGTCTGGCCTGCGTAGTTTTATATTGTTCAAATAAACAAACAGGTCCCTCTTGTAATTTACATCCGCTGTCATTCTCTCCATCATGCAAATGTCCAGTGTCATGTCCATCCACATGATCAAAGTTGGGCTCTCCTGTGAGAGATACTAAACATGTATTTGTCTCTCTTTGCCCATCTTTCAGGCATGAGTCCAAAAAATAAAACTTTACTTTCAAGAGGCAGGTGACTTGCAAATATTTCTTGTATTACATTTTGTATTATTATTGTATTATGTATTCCCTTCCATTAAGTTTTAATAACATCTCAGTCCCAAAAAAACATGATAATGATTTGCATTTGTATTTCCACAATTTCTCCAATAATTTGAAGCCACATTGAAGCCAACCAGGAAGTACAAAAACTTGCAATTCCTCGACTGACCACTTGAGGCTCCAAAAGGGAGCAAA
>JAQMCX010000015.1:417239-433376 GCA_029814765.1 Acanthurus leucopareius
ACATGTTTACAGCCTGGTTCAAAAAACGGTTTTTCGTCTACAGCTTCTCTACCATCTCATAAAAACTCTGAGGGGGGGAATTTTTTTCTAACTCGTTTGTTTATTTTATATTTAAGCTCAAAATTCTGCGATTTTTGCATTAAATTAGGGCGTGGCCTCGTTGATTGACAGCCTTTTGACGTATAGCCGGGCGCTGTTAGCTGAGTGGGTGCGCTGTCCGTCCTTCGACCCCACCTCTTTGCCCATATTTTTTTTTCCGTCATTTAGGCGGGCTTTGGGTGGAGTCAGGCGCCCAGGAGGAGATTTCTGACTTTTGCTCCGGACAGAAATCATTGGTGACGTCATGTTTTTAACTCAAACATCAGGAGCTCGTTCTCCTGTGCTGCCGTCCTCCAACTCGCCAAACCGGAATTCTCAAATTTATTTTTCACATATTAAACTGACTTTTCTCTTTCTCCTTCTCTTCCTCTGTGTGTGTGTGTGTGTGTTATGTTCCTGTGTGTGTGTGCGTTTGGTTTGCGTATCCAGACGTGCCAGCGCCGGAGCAGCCGGAGCTGTTCCTGAAGAAGCTGCAGCAGTGCTGTACTGTCTTTGACTTCATGGACACGCTGTCGGACCTCAAGATGAAGGAGTACAAGCGCTCCACGCTCAACGAGCTGGTGGACTACGTGACCGTCAGCCGGGGCTACCTGACAGAGCAGGCCTACCCCGAGGTCGTCAAAATGGTGAGGAGGGGGCCACACATACACACACACACACACACACACACATGCATTCAGCTTCCACACTGGAAAAAAACACAGAAAAACCAGGAAAAATGTCTCCATATGAGCAGGTTGTGTTTTTTGAGCAGCTGTGATTTGGGGCATCGACTGACTGTGAGATTTATTAATTATACATATATGATAACTTGCTATAAATAACACAGCACCTCCCCTTTCCATTCATCTCTGATCTTACTTTGTCACAACAGGTGGCAGTGAATCATCTGAACACTGGTGGCCACCATTAGAAATGCAGACTCTCAACCTTCCTTCACTTATATTCTGAGTATTTTCAAATTCATTTGCCAACAAAAGACACAAAACACAAAATCAGACAGTAAAAATCGAATATAACGACAGTTTTAGTTGTAATACTGACATATAAATCATTTTTAATCCAGTTTTTCTCTCTAAACCGTTGAAATAAACCCTCATCACAGGATTCATAAGTTTTGAATTACAAGTGTGAACCTCTGATGTCTCATTTACAAACATACTGATGAGCCTACAAAGATTAAACTGATTTATCCCCAGATTTGAAATCAATGCTTTCTAATGTCGCCAAGTGTCTTTTTGTCTACACGACCAAAGTTCTTCATTTTCTCGGGGAAAAGTAACATTAAACACTTTTTAAATCCAATTTAGTCAAATTGACTGAACAAAATTAACTCAAGAAAAATGAGTTTCGCTCTGAGTTTCTCTGTAAAACGTCCACATTGACTCGCAGCAGAAACAGCAACTGCAGGCTGATAAAACCGACCCTGTTCAGAAGGTTTTATACACGATGCTGCAGACAGACGACTCGGTCTGGATCAAATAAACAAAGTACAGGTGTGTTACTTCTGCCTGAAGGGACAGTTCGGCTGCAGTTTGACTGACAGGTGGATGAAAGTGGACAGAGACGGTGGACTGAGGCTGAAGCGCCGCAGAAACACAACCTCACACCGCCGCCTTCACCGAGTTCAGAACAAACAGACGGCGGCCGTAACCTGAATATTCTGATGATGGTGTTTGTTCTCACACACTCTCAGACCCAAATCCTCCGATAAATGACCACAAAGCTGGTTTGTTCTCCTCCGCAGCTGTAGATTAAAATCATCCTCCTGCAGATCACACACACACACACCAAACTGCAACCTGTCCTCAGGTCCTGTCCCACTTTCCACCCGGGCCGCTCACACACACACACACACACACACACGCACACACACACACACAGGCTCTGTTTCACTCGGTGTGTCCCTGAGAAACCTCCTGCAAATGAAAAGGAAAAATTAAACACAGCAGAGTTTCACTGATACAAGTTTAATGATGTTAAAGTTAAAACGAAAAAAGACTTTGAACAGTTTGATTTTTTATTTTATTGTAAATTTATTATCACAACAATCAAACTGGAGTCAGTTTAGATGTTTTCTTGTTTAAAACTAAACCTTCACAGGTGTTACAGACTAAGAACATCACACACACACAGACGTCTGTTCTTAAAGGGGTCTGTCAGTGTGTGTGTGTGTGTGTGTGTGTGTGAGTGTGTGTGTGTGTGTGTGTGCCCACAGTGTTTAAGAAGCTTCCTCTGTGTGTTTCCTTCCAGGTGTCTCACAACATTTTCCGGACCCTTCCGCCCAGCGACAGTAATGAGTTTGACCCCGAGGAAGACGAGCCCACGCTCGAGGCCTCCTGGCCACACTTACAGGTAACCACTGCCCGGAAACACACTCCGAGTGTGTGCCTGCGTGTGTGAGTGTGTGTGTGTTGTATCTTGTTTGTTAATTAGCATCAAACATAAATGTGCTTTGTGCTGTTTATCCTCATATCTCTGTGCTGTGTTAGTAGTTTTATCTCAGGTTATCAGATGTTTTCATTAACCTGCTTCAGTCTGCAGACACAACACACAACTTTTATATCGATCCATTAAATCAAAACAAGCTTTCCTCTGTTCTGTCTGTGTGCGACACTGAAGCCAGATAGCTGATTTTATTTTGACGGACTTGTGTTGAGCCTCAGTGTGACAACACGACTCTGATGCTGCACAAACTGAAGTTTTCACATTTTGTTTCTGCACAGATGAAACGAACGTTAAACGAGGAGCTTTAGACGAGTTTGTTTACACTCACACAGTCAGAGCAGCTGTTTCCCTCTCAGTCTTCATGCTAAGATAAAGATGAGTGTGGTGCAGATTTCCCAGAATGCTCAGTGTCGTCTTCAGTGCCGTAGTGGCCCCTGACCTGGTGTTTGTGTTGGGCTCCTGGTGCTTTTGTTCGGGCCCCAGCTCTGTGGCCCCTGTTCAGAGCCAGGCTCTGTGGTCTCTCACCTCCCCTCCTCCTTCTCTGCCGCCTGCTGCTCAGGACTCCTTTAGAAATGAGATGCAAATCTCAAGGAGAAGCTTCCTGGTAAAACCTTTTTTCTTTTGGTTTCGTCTCTTTTTGCCCAACTTTTCCAAACTCATCAACACCAAAACCCTTCATTTACCCACAAATCCCGGCCAAAACGTTTTCTTTTTAAACCCAGTGACACCCTCCCTCCATTGTACCTCTGTGACCTTTGACCCTTGTGTCCTCCTCCTTGAATCCCGTGCAGTCCCAGTGGTTGCAGGTTCAGTCGAAGGACTCGTTCTTTAGAGGAAAACGTCAGATCTCTGGTGTTTTCAGCTCGTCGTTGTGCTGCAGGACGTTTGGATCCAGTTTGTGTCCAAAGTTCATCAAAGTTTGAATTAAAATTTAAAACCAAACAAACTTCACACAAACTGTCTGACGAACCGTCTTCCTGCTCAACACTCAGCTGATCAGCTTCACATCTTTCAGCAGAGGTTTTAACTTTATAATCTAACATCTTTTCTCTCTCATCCCTCCATCCTCCTCCTTCTCCTCCTCCTCTCTTCTTCTCTCTTCTTCTCTCCAGTTGGTATATGAGTTCTTCATCCGGTTCTTGGAGAGTCAGGAATTCCAGCCCAGCATTGCCAAAAAGTACATAGACCAGAAGTTTGTCCTACAGGTGAGTCGCTGAGTCGGGACGCAGGTCAAAGGTCAACCTCCACCTGTTGACAGTCACACAAACTTTACCTTTTCCTTCATTGCTCTCTCTCTCACTGTCTTCCTGCTTTAACGTGTCTCTGTCACCCGTCTCTCTCTCTGATGGTGTTTTTCCTGTCTGTCTCCGTCTCTCCGTGCAGCTCTTGGAGTTGTTCGACAGCGAGGATCCTCGGGAGAGAGACTACCTGAAAACAGTCTTGCATAGAATCTACGGCAAATTCCTGGGGCTGAGGGCTTTTATACGAAAACAGATCAATAATATTTTTCTACGGTGAGTGAAACGTCGCTTCTGCAGACGAGTGAGAACCTGAAGCTCCTGTTTGTTTCCACCACACAAACCGTCTCTCAAACCTTCTCCTCTCTGTAGTTTCTGATTTACAGCATGAAAAGTTGCACATGAAGCGACAGAGTCGGTGAATGAAAGTAAAAGTAGTTTTAAAAAGCAGCTGAAGGCGGAAAGTTTGTTGGATTTTCTCGTTTCTGTTTTGATCCCCGTTGCTCACGTTTGCAGGAACATGGAAACATCTGAGGAGTTCAGTGTCGACTCCGAGTTTTAATAAGTTGGACTTGTCGTTTCCCTGCCAGACGCTCTCAGTTTTCAGACCATCTGGTTTCACCGTCTTCACTCGTTTGTTTTGGTTGTTGAACCTTTTTTCATTTCTGTCTTCTGTCTTCCGTCTCCTCCTCTGCTCTCTCTGTCTCCTCTGCAGTTTTGTTTATGAGACAGAGCACTTCAACGGGGTGGCTGAGTTGCTGGAGATCCTGGGGAGGTATGTGGAGGCCCCCGACCTGCACACACACACACACACATGCACACACGCACACACACACACACGCACACACTCTGCTGTCAGCTGAGTCCTTCAGCCACTCAGACATGAACATGAGCACCAACTCTGACATCTGCATGATTTCACCTGGACGACATGAGGACGTTTTTACCTCTGATTGGATCAAACAGTCTTATAGAAACACAGAGCGTCAGAGCACAAAGAGCTGATTTGAGTCTGTAAAAACAGGAGTGAGACAGTGCAGAGATGTTTATGTTCACACTCAGTTTAAATGGCACCTGATCAGTGTGTTTTCTTTGGTTTCATGAGGGTTTTTAGCTTCAAAACATTCAAAGATCATTAACAAACAATAACTCTGATATTACATCGCTGTGATGTTCAGGAAGAGATGTGTTTCAATTTTCCTGTAAGGCAGGTAGTAAATTTTTCAGTCTAAAGCTTGTTGCTCATCAGCTGAACTTAATTTGACAGTTTTTCCTTCATAAAAAACTCTTTTAAACCTAAAAGGCTTGAATCTGTTCAGCTGAAGGTGTGTAGTTTCCCTCAGAAGCCGTGTGCATTAACATCTCTTTGTCTGCTGCTCATTGATCTTCCTCTTCAGACCTCAGAGGCTCCTGGTCCAGCTCTTTCATGTGTTCATGTTCATTCATGTTGTCACTCTCTCTCTCTCTCCTCCTCAGTATAATCAATGGTTTCGCCCTTCCGCTGAAAGCAGAGCATAAACAGTTTCTGGTCAAAGTGTTGATTCCCCTCCACACTGTCAGGAGTCTGTCCCTCTTCCACGCACAGGTACGATCTGTGTCTGCGTGTGTGTGTGTGTGTCTGTCTGTCTGTCTGTGTGTGTGTGTGTGTGTGTTTTTCCTGCTAATAATCCGACTGTTTCCTCTGCAGAGTGACGGAAACTTTCCTGACTGATTTTCCCAAAATTCTCCTTTGATTTTTTAATGTTTATATCTGAAAAGTTCTTAGAAATTAGAAGTTTTACACCTGTGAGTTTTATAATATCAATACGGATATCAGCACTGATGCTGCTTATTGATACTGATACTTATTGATGCATGTAAAAAAAGTAGTTTGTGGCAGATAAATTTACAATTATGTTGTTTTTTTTAACTATTTATTGAAAAGCTTTCAATTTTCTTAAAATATGAGACTTTGAAACTTGGAAAACTGAAGTGTTAAATGGGCGTCAGTGTGTGTGAGATTTGTTTTTTCTGTTTTGGTTCATCTGAGCTGCAGCTGGAAGCTAAGCTAAGCTAAGCTAAGATGCTAAAGTGTGTTTAACATGTGTTCTCTCCTCCCTGCAGTTGGCGTATTGCATTGTACAGTTCCTAGAGAAAGACCCAACATTAACAGAACCGGTGAGTATCGACCGACAGCGACAGGAGGAGCAAACTGTGAAGTTTGAGTGTTACATGATGATAAACAAGCAGTTTTTACAGTGAAACAGACTCATTACTGCGTGTTTGTTTAAATAAACTCATGAAGTTTCACACTTTTCTTTAGTTAAAGCCTCAGAAGTTCATGAGTTGTATTTCAGTGCTGCTACAAATCCCACTTCTCCTGCAGCTCTGGAGTCACAGCTGGTAGTTGAGCTGCAGGTTAGTTAGAAAGGGTGCAGACAGCGCCTCACGCAGGTGAAAGGAGGAGCTACATCATCTAACAGAAGCACTGAAGCTGTGCAGTTTGTAGTTTCACTGAAGAAAAAACAAAAGCACAGTAAGAACTGTCAGTTTGACCTCAGCGGCGTCTCCTCTTCCTCCTCAGGTCATCAGAGGCTTACTGAAGTTCTGGCCAAAAACCTGCAGTCAAAAAGAGGTGAAGCTCTTCGTCGTCTCTTTGTTTGGACTCTTCGTGTGTGTGTGTGAACTGTGTGGTGACACTTTGCTCCTGTGCTGCCCCCTGCAGGTGATGTTTCTAGGAGAGCTGGAGGAAATCCTGGACGTCATCGAGCCAACACAGTTCGTGAAGATCCAGGAGCCGCTCTTCAAACAGATCTCCAGATGTGTCTCCAGCCCTCACTTCCAGGTCAGACTCACACAGTTTGGTTCAAAGCTTCTGTCTGTAGAAACATGTTGGTTCGTTCGTCGTCTCCGGACCTTCAGCTCATGTGTTTGTGTCGGCGCCGCAGGTGGCAGAGCGAGCTCTGTACTACTGGAACAACGAGTACATCATGAGTCTGATCGAGGAGAACTCCAGCGTCATCCTGCCCATCATGTTCGCCAGCCTCTACAGGATCTCCAAAGAGCACTGGAACCCGTGAGTAACATCAGAATAAAAACCACCGCGAGAAAAACACGGATTTTAAACACGATGTTCACTCTGATATGTTTTATAGCCGTCTGTGGATTTTTGCCACCTGACTGCTTATCTTTCTTTATGTTATTCTGTTTTTGTACCTGAGATTCGTTCTTACAGCTGTCTGTGCTGACTCAGGACTCTTTACTGTAAATATCAGAAAACTGTGTGTTTGTTGCAGAAAACAAAACTTTTATAAAAAATAATTCAAGTGAAAACAACTTAAACTGCATCAGTATGAAAGAATATTAGTAAATTAAACTTTTAGGTTTGAATCCTTTTAGAATGAATGTGCTTAAAATGAAGTTTACAGTGTTAGATGACACTAATGTGACATCTGGCAGCTTTTATTTCAACCTCAGTCTGATAAATATGAAGCTTGATAAAGAATAAATATGGAAAATAAAATAAACATTGATGCTGATGCAGCTTTTAAAAACGTCAGACTTGCAGCTCTGAAGCTGCTTTGTTTAGAGAAAAAGGCAGCAGGAAAGAAAGATCCAGAGTTTGTAGGCATGATAAAAGTTTTTTAGATGAAGCAGTGAATGTTTCGTCGTCCTGGATGCTGATTGGCTCTCTGCCCCCCCCCCCCTCACAGGGCGATCGTTGCACTGGTGTACAACGTACTGAAGGCCTTCATGGAGATGAACAGTACCTTATTCGACGAACTCACAGCCACTTACAAGTCGGACCGCCAGCGGTGAGAAGCTGCTCACACACACTCATCATCATCATCATCATCATCATCATCATCATCATCATCATCATCACTGAGCGCTCGAGCATAATGAGACAGTTTGATTCCTGCAGGGCGGCGCTCAACACAACATCATCACACTTCACAGATATCAGGATAAAAATCAGCTGTGATGATGAAAAACTGCAAAGATAACGGCAACAACACAAAGAAGAACAGTCTGAGAAACCACAGAAGAAGATTAAAGAGTAGAACTGAATATATTTACATATGAACTTAAAGCACTGACATTCCCATGACCCTTTGCTGCACTTTGTGTTTACAGCTAATTAGCAAACATTAGCATGCTAACATGTTAGTGAACAATCAGCAGGCCTCAGAGTCACTGACCAATCAGAGAAGTGAGATTCAGGAGAGTCACAGAGTCTCAGAGACGCCGAGAACGAAAACTCATCCTCCATGTTGTTTGTTTGTTTGTTTGTTTGTTTGTTTCAGTGAGAAGAAGAAGGAGAAGGAGCGGGAGGAGCTCTGGAAGAAGCTGGAGGACCTGGAGCTGAAGCGGGGCCTTAGGAGCGACGGGATCATCCCGACTTAACGAAGACAGCGCCCCTCTGCCCCTCCCCCCTCCTCCCCCCTGCCCCCCTCCCTGTGACTCCCACCCCCTCCCCCTCCATCCTCACCCAGACTCCCCCCTCCCCCCCCTCCACATCAGCCATGTCTGCCCAGAGCTCTGAGAAATCCCCGAACAGGCCGTGGTCTCTGGATGGACGGAGCGCCGCTGGTTTCTTCATTGTTTTTTTTTTTTGTTTTTTTTGTTTTTTTGTTTTTTCTTATTATTTTTTTTTTCTCCTGTGTTTGTGCGACTTACTTTACAGTAGATTCATCACGTCTGTTTTCATTATTTCAACAGCACTGTAAATAATTATTTTTTTCTTTTTTTTTTTTTTTCCCTTAAACTGATATTATTGCAAAACGGAAAAACGAAACAATAATAATAAAAAAAAAAGGAAGAAAAAAATAGAAAATGAGAAAATGACTTGTGTGGGAGGGGAATTTAAAAAAAAACAACTTTTGGACTGTAGGACATGAAACGAACTCTTGGAAAACACAAAAAAAACCTGAGAAAAGAGAAGGTAGTTTGATTTGAACTCTTCTTCAGCCCCGTACGTCGATTTTATTTCCTGGTTCTCCTCTTTGCTCCTCCTCTCGTTGCCTCCATCTTTCTGTTCCCTCCTTCCTCTCTGATGGTGCGTCTGTCTTTTTTCTGCCCCAATGAGAGCAAACGGACTGATACTGAGCCCCTCCTCCCCCCTCTGCCCCCTCCCCCTCCTCTCTGACTCACCCACCTGTCTGCAGGTGTCACTTCCTGTCTGCAGGTTCCACTTCCTGTCTGAAACTGAACGAAAACACATTTGAACACAAACAAACAAACAAACAAACTCCTCTTTGAGTGCGTTTACATGCAACTTTTTAAGTCTCTCCTTCAGTTTAGTGTCAAACAAACATGAAATACATGAAGATTCTATAAGATTCATGATTTTTTGTCAAAACAGCTCAACTTCCGAGAGAATTTGTGTCTTTTTTACATAAATCCTGTTGAGTTTCTGTCTGTTTACGAGCTGATTCACAGTCTTTCTTTGACCTTAACTGATGTGAATCCTTCATTTTAAATCTTCTGATCATTTTACAGACAGAAAATCTGTTTTCTTGAGCTGAACTGAAGCCTGAAGTCGTTTAAATAAAACAAATAAAACCGCAGACTGCGGTCGTACCCTGAGCTCCTCCTCCGTCGCTCCCTCTGATGTTTCTGTGGATCCGTTTCATGAAAACTTTGATTCAAATTCAGTCACTTTTTGATGTAAACAAACGTCAAACTCCGTTCATTGGAATCAGAGATGATTCAGTATTCGACCTGCATCACATGACCCGAGTCAGCTCACCTGACTTCCTGTTTACTGTCGTTTATCTCCGTTTGTCGTCACCTGTGTGACTCGCTGATGGCGGCTGTGATCCGGTTCTGAATCCGAAATGTTCGGCATGTAAACGCACTTAAACCTCCTCTTACTCCTCCTCCAAGAATGATGGACTCTTCATCACTTGATCATTTCCTCCTCCTCCCCTCCCTCCCCTCCTCCCCCCATGCCAGGTATGGGTGGTATCAGTCTGGCACTGGTACCCTGCCGCCATAACGGGGACTCACAAACAAACAAACAAACAAAAACAAACAAAAGTCTGCAGAGGAACGCCAAAAAAAAAAAAAACCAACTTCCTCCCTTGTTGTGAAAAGGCGAGCGCCCCGCCTCACCTCACCCCCACTCCCTCTCCTCCTCCTCCTCCTCCCTCCATCCCTCCATCCACACACCCACCGGGGGGCGCCGCGTTTACTTCACAGTATTACAAACAACAACAAACAGCAACAGTTACAAAAAAAGACAACCCTGTACATTGTTATTGAATGCAGTACACTGATAATCTTGTATCTTGTAGTAATTTAGCCTTTGTTTTTTGCTTAGGAAACTGTGGAGGAGTATCCAGTATATAAAGAGGTATTATGGAACAAGACTTCCTGGTATTTATGATAGTGTTTCCCCCCTTTTAGTCTGTCGTTTCTTTTCTGTCTCTCACTCCTCCCTCTTCTCTTGGTTTTTATCTCATTTTGGATATTTTGATGAAGTTTCTTTTGACCATTGGATATATTTTTTTTAGTTGGGGAGGGAGGGAGGGCGGGAGGGGGGTGAGGGTGAGGGCAGGTAGGCAGTGGGGTCAAGGGTCAGAGAGGGGAGGGGAGGGGAAGGGAGGGAGGGGGAGTAGAGAGGGAAGGCATGGAGCAGACCACTTTGCCCTGTTGTGTGTGTGTGGGGGGGGTGTGACGGTGGACCTCCCCCCCTCCTCCTCCCTCACAGGATTCATGTGTGCTTTAGAACGGCCCAGATATGATATGATTTAAAAAAAACTGAAAGAAAAAAAAAAAAGATAAAAAAGGGTTGGAGAAATACAAATGTTTAATTATTTTAAAAAATAAAGAGATATTAAATTAAACCTGTTTTGTGATAAAGCCCAGACGCTGGATTGATTTCATTTCCTGGGTTTCGCAGGGTTTTTTTTTTTGTTTTTGCGTGTGTTTGAATGTGAGTTCAGCATCTGTCGACATAAACAGATGTTTTCCACTCACTTCCTGTTTTATTCAGATTAACAGATTATTATTCTAACAGGAAGCAGGTGAGCGAACAGGCTGATAAATCTGGTTTCTCTACTTTTTTATTATCGTGACAAAAACAAAATCAATACGATCACACGTCCATCACACTCTGACTTCCTGTTTGTGGCTCTCAGCTCATTGGTTCGTCACATCACATTAAACTAACTGATTTAATCCAAATCAATTTAAATAAATCCGTTCAGCCATGTTGATGATACTGTAACTGTTAAAAAAGTTAAAAAATATATATAGTTGCTTTAGTTTTTATCAGACAAACAGGAAGAAATGCTGCATTTGTTCGGGACTATTTTCAGCAGCGGATTGATCCAGATTTGGTGCTTTAGTGAGTATTTTGGGCAGCAGGACGGTGTGTGTGTGTGTGTGTGTGTGTGTCTGTCTGTCTGTCTGTCTGTCTGTGATCAGTGTGTGTGTTTGAGTCAAAGTAAACTTCAGTGTGTGTGTTCATGGAAATGAAGGAACAGCGTCTCACATCAGCGATGCCCTGTGACACAGAAGAAGAAGAAACATCAGACTGATACAAACACAAGTAATCAGTACTTTAACTGTTTATTTACTTTTTCTGACTCAAATCATCAACAAACACAATATAACAATAATCTCTTTAATTACTTTAAGTGGGAAATTCACATGAGGTCGTTTTAATCAGTCAGCTGAGGCTGTTGATGGGAAAAGAGCAGGAAGTATCAGTGTGCCCACCAGGGGGCAGTATTGTATCACCTGTGCAACATGCAGGTCTGTTTGTTTGTTTGTTTGTTTTGCTGCCACATCAAAACAAACAAGATGATTAAAACAACAAACAGTGATGAGATCAGATCTCTGCTCTGCTGAAACTGATGAAGCTCACTGACGTCACCGATGACGGAGCCATGAGGTCACATGATGTGGGCTGAGCTACAGTCACAAACTGTGTTGAGTTCATAACAACCTGCAAAATCCTAAAAATTATATTAGATGCAAATTAAATGAGACTTTGAGTTGTCAGAGTAGAAAAATCCCTGTATAAGTGACCCTAAACACAACATATCACATTGTAACTGGATACATTTACTTAAATACTTTACATAATCTGATATTCTTGTACTTTGCTTGAGTATTATTTGACTGTACTTCATCTCAGAGGAAAAATCCTGTAGTTTTTATGTCTCTAAGTTTGTCCGACAGCTTTATTTACACATGAAAAGTAGATTTTTTAGAGATTCATGGTTCTTATTGGGCAGCCAAACTCCAAACAGATGAAACCAGCTGATAAAAACCAGCCAACAGGATGTAAAGAGTTCAGATTACTTCATTCCTGTCGACCAATGAGAGAGCAGGAGGAAGTGAACGCACCATCACACAGGTGTACTGATGAGCTCTGCAGGAGCTGCTGAGGACTGACTGAAAGGTGAGCGTTAAGTTTAATTTGGTGAGATTGTAAGTGTGTAAAACATGCTGATGGATGGAGAAAGAGTAATGGATTACACTGCAGGAGTACTTTGAGAAGTTTAAGTATTTAATGGTGACTGCTGGAGTCCAAACTGAAGCTCTGTGGAGGATGAAGCTGCACCAAAGTCTGCAGGAGAACATGTACAGAGCAGTACATAGCAGTACCTCAGTCCACCACCAGGGGTCAGCACAGGCCTGCAGTTTAGAGGGTTACACATTGAGTCAATGAGCTAAATGTGTGTAAACAACAAAATTATCGATCAGAAACTTTGATTTATGAGTCTAAAATTCTTGATAATTGCAAATTTGCATAAAAAGTCTGAAAAAGATTCATTAGATTCTCAAATGTTTGTTAAAAAGAGACAATTGATTGGACTTTTAAACAATCTGAACTGATGATCTGATGAACGTCTGTAAGTTTGATGTTTCTGGTGCCTCAAACAAAACAAAACAAAACTCAAAATACATTTTCTTAAATGAAAAAAATAAACTTATTGACAATTTTTCAGAAATTCTAGTATTTTCAATTCTGTGAATTCTATAAAACCCGTTTCAACATAATAAATCTCAACAATTGTTGGCCTTTTTTTATTTATTATCAGTTTCCTGTCACATTTAAAGACTGTTAATGTGTTTCAGCACATACACACAATGAAAAATGTGTCCAATCATCATTTAGCTTCCAGCTAACAGGACCTGACAGCAGATTCCTGAGTCTGTTCCACGGTTCCTCTCTGGAGTCGAGGTCTTGTGTTGCTGTTGTGACCCTCCGGAGGCTGCAGGCCGATGGGGTTTATAATTAGGAGAGTGGGTGGAGGTGTGAAGGTGTGCTGGTTGGAGCTGATTCGTCTAATTAGGATCACCTGTGGAGCAGAAAGTCCTGACAGCTCGCGGTGCAGAAGGTGTTTCACGGCCTCGTCCTCCCTCCTCTCTCTGCCTTTCGGCTCGGTGTAATTACTGGACGGTTTCAACGCCTCAGAGAACATTTTGTCCTCCAGCTCTTCATGAAGGAGGCGGTGACACGCTGCGAGCTCTGTCATAATTAATTAGCCCACAGTGCTGATAATTCTGCTGATTATCTCCCATCAGCCCCCTCTGCTCTGCTCTGCTCTGCTCTCAGCTGAACATCCTCATCTGCTCAACTCTGCTCAGTTCATCTGCTGTTATTTGCCATTTTAAAGGAGATATTTAAATATTCTGGGATTTTCTGTCAGACTGAGAGGAGGCTGTTAGCTTAGCTTAGCATAAAGACTGGAGGTGAAGGGAAACTGTTAGCCTGCGTCTGTCTGAAGTTCAAAAACACAACTTAAACAGCTTTAAAGCTTCCTGATCCACATGTTGTGTCTTCTATGTTTAATTCAGACTCAAACTGAAATATAAAAATGCAAATTTGTTGTTTTAAAATTAGGACACCGTCTCTTCTGAAGCCTTTTGTTGCAACTTTCCTCAATTTTTCTGCCAGATTTTAGGATGCAGGTTTCATTTCAGCAAAAAACTGCATCAAGTGTTTTTCTACCTGAACAAAGGAAAAGAAAAAACTCTTTGAGTCACTAAAAATCAGTT
Organism: Acanthurus leucopareius; assembly: GCA_029814765.1. Lineage (NCBI taxonomy): Eukaryota > Metazoa > Chordata > Actinopteri > Acanthuriformes > Acanthuridae > Acanthurus > Acanthurus leucopareius. The sequence goes on from JAQMCX010000015.1 coordinate 431,024, forward strand.
TCTAATTTGTTATTTTCCATTCATATAGATAAATTTAAATTCTTTCTTGTTAATTTCAGGGATTTTATTTATGTTCATCAAAGAGGTGAAACTGATTTTTATCTCTGTTTCCTTTAATTATAATTTCCTGAACATGACATGACCTCTAACAGTTCAATCCACATCTTTTTTTACACATTTTGTTCAGTTTTATTCCTAAAAATATGATTTGAACTGATGGAATGGAGTCAGCATTGAGCTGCAGTAGCAGATGTTGTCCTGTAGGGGGAGTCATGCCTTTACTCACAGCACCAAACTCCTCCTGTTGCGTCTGTGAGAGAAGATAATTGGATTTATGGGTTTAAATGACGGATTCAAGGGAACAATTTGAAGCTTTGGGGCTTCGAGTCGCTTCATTAGCTTCATTAAATAAACAGTAAAAACACTGATGTGTCGTTTGAGACGATTGTTTCTCATTTGAGGAGGAAATTCAGCAGATTTTCTCCCTCGACACAAACCGACTCTGTGTTTAAACACCTGATGTTTCATTTGTCATCTTTTTAAACCCTCAACTCATTTTTTTCCTCTTGTTTCTAATTTCTTATTGTTTGTTTCTACAAGTTTCCTCCTTTAATGCCTCATGAAATACAGTTTTGTTGTTAAATTTCTTGTCTTTTTCTCTTTGAATTGATCTTTTCGGGTTAAAATCGTCTCTTTCATGAGCAGAAACATCAGACTCGTCTTTGAAAGAAAAAATCCTTCCTCACTCTGATTTTTCTGTTTTTGCTGAAGGTTTTCTTGTCTGAGTTGTGTCCTCTGTCACTCTCTTCACGCTTTTATTTTGAAGTTCACAAAGTTCCTTCCTTCTGTCTCTGAGGCGTCTTCACCAAAACAAGAAGAAAAGATGAAAATCTTCCATCTCCTGCTGCTTCTCTCCTCTTTTTCTCCTCCTTCTCTTCCTCCTCTCTTTCCTCTGCATCTCTGATCTTTCCCTTTTTTCTTTTTCTCCCTCTTTCTCTCTCTTCTCTTTCATGCTGCAGTATTTATTTCTCATCCCTCCTCCTTTCATCTCCTTTTTTCTCCCATTTTTTAAATTTTCTTGTCTTTCATCTCGTCTCCTTTTGTTTTTGCTTTTTCTCACTTGTCTCCTGTGTCCTCCTCTTCTCCTTTTTTTCTTTATTTCCCCTCTTTTCTCTTCTTTTCTCCTGCTTTAATTACTTTCCTTGTTTCTCTTCTGTTTCCTCCTGAGTTTCTTCTGATGCTTGTTTCCTCTTTTCCTTTTTCTCTTTTTGTTCTCTACGTTTTTTTTCTGCTTTCATCTCCTTTTATCTCCTTCTCTCCTCCAGTTTCCATTTCCTCCTCCTCTCCTTCTCCTCTTTCCTTGCCTTCTCTCCTCTCTTGTTTCTTCACGTCCTTTCAGCTCTCCTTGTTTCTTCGTCTGTAAGTTTTTTTCCTGATGCTCACTTCCTCCTCTCCTCTCCTCTCTTCTCTCCTTGTTTCCTCTCGTCTCTTTTCATTCCCTCATCTTCTTTTCACTTCCTGATTCTTTTCCTCCTCACCCCTCAACTTTCCTTCTGTCCTTTCCTTGTTTCCTCCTTCACTTTATGCTCTTGTTTCCTTCTTAGTGTCTTAAAAATTCATTTCCTCTCTTCTCTCCTTGTTTCCTCCCTTTCCTTCCTTCCCACCTTTCTTTTCCTCTCACCTCCATCACCTCTCTCTTCTTCTGTGGTGTCCATCCATCCTCGTCCGTCCACCTTACTCCCAATGAAGTGATGTGTGTGTGTATGTGTGTGTATGATGTGTGTGTGTTATGTGTGTGTGTATGTGTGTGTATGATGTGTGTGTGTTGATGTGTGTGTGTGTATGTTGATGTGATGCGATGTGTGTGTGTGTTGATGTGTGTGTGTATGATGTGTGTGTGTTGATGTGTGTGTGTGTGTATGTTGATGTGATGCGATGTGTGTGTGTGTTGATGTGTGTGTGTATGATGTGTGTGTGTTATGTGTGTGTGTTGATGTTATGTGTTGATGTGATGCGATGTGTGTGTGTTGATAAGTGTGTGTGTGTGATATGTGATGTGTGTGTGTATGTGTGTGTGTGTGTGTGCGTGTGCGTGTGCATGTGTGTGTGTGTGTGCGTTGATGAGTGTGTGTGTGTGTGTGTGTGTGTGTGTGTGTTGATGAGTGTGTGTGTGTGTTTATTGTGTGTCTGTGTGCGTGTGCGTGTGTGCGTTGATGAGTGTGTGTGTGTGTGTGTTGATGAGTGTGTGTGTGTGTTTATTGTGTGTCTGTGTGTGTGTGTGTGTGTGTGTGTGAGTGTGCGTGTGTGTGTGTGTGCGTTGATGAGTGTGTGTGTGTGTGTGTGTGTTGATGAG